>VUQG01001071.1:4204-17780 GCA_015106755.1 Etia nguti | reverse complement strand
GATGTTTATGTGAAGTAGTTTGGATCTTCTTTTGCTGCTGGTTCAGTCAATATTGTTTGGAGAGAGACAAAACCTGCAGCTCAGAATCTAGCGCAAAAAAGACGTAAACACAGAGCGCGGACCCGCCGACGCATCAGAATCAGTGAGCTGTCGGCTTTCAGCCCCGACGGCGTGTCCGTGTACGTGCCGTCGGGGCTGAAAGCCGACAGCTCACTGATTCTGATGCGTCGGCGGGTCCGCGCTCTGTGTTTACGTCTCTGTGCAGAATCCGTGTACCTGCTGTCATTTACTGTTTTAGCTGTTTGGTGGTTGTTGAAATAGTTTTGTGAGCTTTAACCTGAGATTCTGGCGTTTCTGGCAAAATACATTTATATTTAAAAATCAATTCATGATTTTTATGAATCGATATCACGTTATCAAAGCTAAAATTGATTTTAATCAGAAAATCGATTATTGAAACCCACCCCTAGTGTTAACAGTAATAGTAATTAAGGCTCTATAACACGATCTGCATAACACAACTGTGTGAAAAAAACAACATTTTAACAACAGTTATAAGTCAGGTTCATTTTTGTTTTAGGTGTAAACGACAATGACATGATCGCCCAATCTGTGCTGTATATGACATTGTTTGCACACCATATAACACTCTAACCAGGAAGTGGGAATCTGTCCTCGAGGACAGACAAAGATCTACAGAGAAGAACTGATAAATTTACTGTCTCTCTCCATTTGTTCAATTACTGTTGTCCCACAGCTTTTAAGGCTCAGTGCCACGGGACAGAACAGCAGGTACATTTTCAAATGACAGTGTATTCCCTGAGTCATAGAACTACCGCCTGTGCTGTCAAAAGTGACCTTTTTTCTGGATAACTCATGTTTTGGGTTTATCTCACCAGAAATGTTCCTCTTTTTATAGCCACACAGAATGCCACTAGATGGATGTACATATGCAACCGTGTCTGCTGACATGGTTGCATATATTCAGTTTATGGATTTCCATGATGGTGGCAGAAACTAAAGGAAACAAAGAATGATCAAAGTGGACAGTCTCTGTAGGGAAGCAATGAGCAGCTGAGCCTCATCATCAGTGTGGCCAGCAGCTATCCCACTGTTGGGCCTCTTTGTGTCTGAGAGACAAGCAGGGATCACTGAGGGCTGGCACCTCTTACAGAAGCCCCACTTATCCCTTCTAGCATAAAAGACAATCAATAAGAAGTGTTTTTCTTCATCTTGTTCTTCTGTTTGCTTTTTAAGAAACCCCCCTGCCTGCAGGGCTTTGTTCACCTTTCCTCATACCTTCATGCCAAATCCATTCGTTCTCAGATGTGCATCTTTAGCCTTTCCCAGTTAAATCTATTCCATACTCTCATCTCAATCATTTTATACATTAATTATTCAGGCCCTTTCAGCCTATGAATATAAATCCATTATGTCTGCCCTGCTACACTCTGCGTCAATTAAGAGACTGGGGATGAAATTATATGGAGGGATCACCAGATTAAAGGATTCATGAGACTTCACATCACTTTAAAATATGTATGCTAGCCATCCAATTGATAGATAATCACAGATGTAATTACTTACAGCCCCCTATATGATTGTATGTCTGTCAAACATCATATAGGAGGTTCACAAAATATCCAGCATGAAATGATGGTTCATGTTGACAGCCATGGAGACAACCATGGCTGTCTCATATTGTCTCACTCATGTGACTGAATGTAACTGGAACATGGAACGTGGCACCACAAAACCCAAAAACCACTGAGATCAGTGGCTATGGAAGAAATTATCCAATGACTGGCAGATGCACTCTACAGAGTTTGTTTGTCAAGATTTTCTTCCCGTGGACACTACTGCTGGAAATATTACATACTAATCTGCTCTCAAACCTGTCAAATGTAGGCCCATTCTTAAATGGACAGAACTGACTCCACATCAGCACCAGCATCAGCACTAGCTGGTAGATGCAACTGTGTGCTATCCAGCTGGAGGAAGTCCAATTTAAAATGGACTCTAGCCATAGATGGACACACCTGGTCAGCACTGGTGCTAGGCCCCACTGTGGAATTTAAGTGAGACTGGGTATAAAATACATATCATTATACATTAAGCCCCTGCCTGTGCACCCACATAGCCTAGTGATCCCTCATTGCCAGGAATTGTGGGTCATGCAAAGTTCTATGAGACAATATTTCAGTATTACTACAACTTTAAACCAGTACTCAATGTTTAAAAAGCAAAAAATGGTCCATTTATTGATGCAATTTTCAGGCCAGCAATTAGCCAATCATGTTGTGGAAATGCTTGCAGATACAGGCTACTTACTGCCACAGTGGGCACAGACTCACCAAAACCAAATGAAAGGTGTAGTTTGGTCTGATGAGTCTACATTTCTGATAAAGCAGCAGATGGTAGACTCACAATTTGGCGCCAAAAGCATGAATCCAAGGGGCCAACCTGTCTTGTGTCAACAGTCCAAGCCGCTCCTGACGGTGTAATGGTGTGGGAAATGTTTGCTTGGCACACCGGTGGGCCATTAATAGCAGAAACCAAGGTGTGAGTATCACTACGGACTATGTGTAGCTGTTTGTGGACGTGGTTTAGCATCTTTTAATGCTGCCTTTCAGCAGGTAACACACCGTGTCACAAAGCAAAAGTTATCTGGTCTCACTGTTCTCCTCTGTCACCAGATCTGGACCCAGCAGAGCACCTTTGACATGCACTAGAATAAGAGAGCACCAGCACGACTGTGGCTCTACAGGAACAATGCAATCATGTCAGCACGAAGCAGAATCTGAAAAGAAGAGCTCCAACATTTTCTAAATGTGAGGGTCTGTTGACAAAGGGCCGCCTGGTCTATGAAGGCTACTGCAACTACAGCAGCACTGCACCATGTATGATATTCATGTTTGATACTGGAGACTTGACAGACTGTACACTTTCAGCCATGCGTGTGTGTTGTTACTTTGCAGTATTTGTATACACAGATTAACACAGTTTGTCTGAAAGTTGCCTGAATAAGTGTAACAAGGGAGAAAGTGATGAAAAGGACAGAAGCACACTGTTTCTGTCCTGTGAGGCCCACAGCTCTGGTCATTCATGTTTGTCAGAAGCTGGCACTGTTTCTTGTTCTGCTCCCAGTCTCAGTATTCCTACTGACAGGACTATCGGCAAGTGTGCAGGCTGATTTTATAACAAACTACAGTTAAAGCCCATGCATTCTGACTCCTTTTTAGACCTCGGACGTCCAAGCGTGTACATCACAGATGATTATTCCTTTACTATTAGCAATTTTCCCAAATTCGGCATCTCAGCCTTAGAAACAAAGGGATGCATTCCTAGATTTTTAGTTGAACTTTAGATTATTGTTAATAATGTGCTAATGTTTAGTACAAAAAAAAGGATAGATTCTTAGAACCCAAGAACCCCATCTGTCACTTACACAGCTGAGGACCCTCAAATCAACTTAAATGGACAAAACATACCTAGCAACTTTCCTTTATATAACACACATCAGTCTTTTAGTCCAAAATTGACCCTTTCAGCAACGCGTACACCACCATAAATACAGGGGGAAAGACATTGCACACTAAAGCCCGATCTAGGTCATCAAGCATGGTGGAGGAGCCGTCATTGTTTGGGGTTACTTTGCTACCTCAGGGCCTGGACGGCTTACAGTTATTGAGTAACCAACAAGTTCACTCATGAGTTCATACAAAATAGTAATAATTTATTATATAATATTTTCAGGACTATAATCCATGCAGTGACTGCAAAAAAAAAAAAAAGCATCCACAGTAGATTAAATGAAAATAAAAGAATGGCCGTGTCACGGTTCTGACATGCAGTGGCATGACCTGGAAAGAGCTATTCCAAATTCATTGTCAGTTTGCAGGTCTCAAAAGCAGCAGTCACTCACCAGGAATATCCTCTCCAGCTGGTCTTGGATGTCCTTCATCCCAGGAAATGCAGCCACTCCTTGGATCATCTCAATGAAAATGCAGCCCACTCCCCTGGAGGAGAAATCAACACGAATTATAAATCCTATATTTCTTTTCAATGTGTCATTAAGCCTTTCACAGTTGCGGCGCCTAAAATAAAAGCACACTGGAATAAAGCATCACTGGAAAACGTCGTAGAAATTTGACCGGTTCGTCCTTTGTTCACATCTAATTACAGTCTGCAAAACACTAACTGTTTAATCACCTCAACAAGCCTCAAAGTGAAAGTCATTCCGAGGCTGTATTGATTTCTTTTCTTCCCGAGGGCTGTTAGACTGTAAATGTAGGTTGCAAATCTTAAAATATCAAGTCCACTTCAGTAGGGAGGGAGAACGGCCAAGGTGTGTGTGTGTGTGTGTGTGTGTGTGTGTGTGTCTGTGCTGTCGATGCTCATTTGTCAAAGAGCTATTTTTCTGACAGATTCCCTTCGTGGCTCAGTGCACACTCCTTCTCAATGCAAGGAGAGAGAGACAGATTACCTGAAATTCATCCCTCAAAAACTTCTCCATTCCTTCCATTTTACGGAATGAAAATGCTTCATCTCCATGACAGAGCTATAACCTCAGCATCCAGTATTTCTGCTGGAGCGTAGAGAACTATTCTGCTGCCTGAGGTGGATATGTGAAACGGGCAAAGGTCAGCTAAAAGAAAAAAAAAATAACACAAAACAATTTTCATCTGTGTAGTTATACCTTTCTCTCAGTTTGATTCATTCGTGTCATTTTGTTGGAAATAGGATGATGTTGTCAACAAAGCCCTGACGGGTTATTAGCTCTAAAGTTCTGGTAAAGTTACTGACCCTCTAGCCAGAAATGATGTCTCTATTCTTCACACAGGTAACAGGAAATGGGCTGCTAAGGAAAAGTGTGATTCGATCACTTTATCTATTGGTTTTATTGAGAAAACGCTGTCAAGGTACAAAAATGGTAATAATGAATGCATACAAGTCAAGAGCAACAACATTGGGCCCTGTGGGTATCAGGACCTTCATCAGGGCTAATCTTTAAGGATATACATAAAACCTTTTGTGACAATATCAGCTTTGTGCACATTGCTAAATAATGCCCACTATTAGAACTGAAGCCCACTCTTAATAGTTCTCAGTGTAAACCTGTATAGTGTTTCCATTAGTCTTCTAAATCAGGTCACGTGTCTGTCACACCATCAGGAGTTTGTAATATTTTTCACCCTTCTTCGACCCCAGAAAGCTGGAAGACCAGTATATTAGTTTACTTTCACAGTTAGTCTTTTATGTAGAACAAGTGGTGCAGACATGCAACTGACTCTTTATATAAAGTGCAGCACCTCCTTTATGCTGTAAATCTCTACATAAGATAAGATGAACCTTTATTAATCCCACAAGTGGGAAATGTGCTCGGTCACAGCAGAAAGTGGACAGTACAAAGATAAGAGCAGCAAACATTAAGAAAAAAAAACACATACATGCTTTTACATGCATGTGTATGTCGAAACACGGCGCCTCCCTCTTTTCGATTCTGTTTCTGCATTTATTTTTGTCTGACTATGAGTCTGCAGCATGGTGTTTTATCACTGCTGTTACTGTAATTAGACAGTGTTAGAGATGCTGTGACTGGAGCTGTAGGTAAATCAGTCACTGGAGTGGACTGCGCCCCTTGAGTTATGGTACACAGTAAATTAGCCTCAGTAAATATCGGGCTCTTTATTCAAAGACAGTTAATAAACAGATATGCCTGAGAGGTGATTCATGATGTGACGGGAAAGCAGACAAGCAAATATGTCAAGCGTCACACTGCAAGACACATTTCCACAGCCTGGATTGTGGGTTGGATGGACTTCATTGATCCCGAGGTAGAGTTTCATTTGTAAACAGTTTGATAAAAAAGGACTCAGGTACATACATGACAGACATTAGCTGGTTTAGATTTAAAACAATAGCTAGGCTTGTGTAATACATTTCAATATTTAATGGTACAGACACTAACACACACACCCATATATATTAGCTATGTCACTAAATATAAATTACAACAGAAATCATCATCTTTAACTGTGACGGTGCTGGTATGATATGAAGGGGGACCCTCAGACTGAAATGAATAACCGTGGCTGAGCTCGTTCAATTTGGCCCACGCCTGTTTTTGTGATTTTAAATAGACATTTTCAGGAGTAACTTGTCATTGTTAAATGCCCATAACCTTGAAGAACTGTCTCTGGCTGACCAGTTTTCGTATCACCATCATGTGCAAGTCCTTCAAATGGCCGGTAGGCACAGCTATTTCTTTGATTAAAGTAGGTGCTGTTATAGGAGGGTTTCAGTAAAAGTGAATAGAAATCTTTTTGTCACAGAGTCAGTGAGGTACAAGTACGAGTCCTCGCCGGTCTCCTCCTTCAGGCCCACCTCATGGCCCTGAAGGAGGCCCACAGTCACCTGGTGAGACGCAAACCTGACTATGAACCCAGGATCATAAAATATAGAGCCAGAGCCCGTGTGTCAGAATATGGGACTGCATACAGCTCATGAGAAATCAGCAAAGCCAAGCACACCCTTATTATCTTCTAGGTCAGGTGACATCTAGGTGACAGGAAGGGCCAGGAAGCTCACTATGCAGCTGTGGCGGGGCATGGTCTGCGATGCTGCTGCAGGTGAGATGGACGCACCTGCGCGGCAACTGCAATCACGCCTCGCCGGCTTAAAAGTCTGTGACTGTTTGATGTTGTCAGTGTGTTCAGCTGCAAGCTGGAAAGCTGCAGCTGTGTGTGTGTGTGAGACCGTGAACAACAACCGAGAGTCATAAAGAATGCTGAAAAGCATTGAATTGTGGGCCGGTCTGCCGTGGAGTTACTACAGCAGCCTACTCAATACAGCCAGTTTCACATGCTGCAATATGCCTGAAAAGTTACTGAAAGTAAATGTCTTTTAATAATATACACCCTGTGTATATCCTGATACATCCTGATCGTAAAGCAACAATGATTTAATGTAAAAAGTTGTGTAAGAAGTTTCTTTTTTTATTCTTAACAAGAGTAAAACATCTTTGATCATGTTGTTTACCTGTACCGTACTGCTAAGCCTTCTGGCATGAAACTGCACTGCACAGAAAAAAAATCAAAGTCACCTCTAACAGATCCATCACTCTGACATTTGTCTCGAACAAACATACTGTGCTGTACTTGCATGCTGCTTTTAAGTTCAGAGACTTTCTGAAGCCTCTGTTCCCTGTCTAACACTCAAAATTCTCTCTCTCTGTACACTCGGTACAGACATAGGCCATTCAGACATTCATTTGTGTGTGTTGCACTCTGTTAGCTAGCAGGTGCTGTGGAAATGCGACTGGCTGTTTGGTTTGTCGTGTGCACTGGGTGCACGTCTCTATCAACAACTACATCTACAAGTTTATTAAGGCCAGTAAGTATTTTGCAACCTGACTGGAAATTGTGAAAGCAACTTGCAATTAAGCATGCTCCTTCGCATCATAGCCTCAAACTCTTTCATAGCTAATTAGGAAAGCACAGGGGTCTATAATCATTTAACACGCTGGGAACTGGAGCCTTGGCCAAACACACGTCACCACAAACGATGATGAGCTTACTGTATATCAATGAGACTTTGTATCTGAAAAGTTCAGGTGGAAATATTCCAAGATATTAAACTATAGTGTATCAATACTTTGTTTTAAGTATTGATACTTAAATCTTTCAAACACTTGAAGATTTCTGTGTTTTTTAAGATAAACAGATGAGCAGACACCATGAGCAGCCTTATCCTTTCAGATGGAGCTGGCTTGCAGTGCACCATGAGATAACTAAACCCATTCATTAATATGTGCACGGTCACACTTGACTGATCCATTCGTCGACTCTGATTGACAGATCCATGCGTGTGTGTCTGTGTGTGTGAGAGAGACGGAGAGAAGGTAAAAATAGAGC
This sequence comes from Etia nguti, assembly GCA_015106755.1. NCBI lineage: Eukaryota > Metazoa > Chordata > Actinopteri > Cichliformes > Cichlidae > Etia > Etia nguti. The sequence goes on along the minus strand of VUQG01001071.1, from coordinate 9,864 downwards.
AGTTCCTTGCCCGTTCTTCATCACATCCTCACTTCTCACAGCCTCTCAGCTACAGTCACTCATGATGGATGCTTTCTCTGGCAGGAAGACAGATCTGGACAACCTTTTGGTCCTGTAAGGAGTGGTTCTTCATGGATGACTGCTTTCTAAGTGACCAGAGGTGAGAGTATGTGAGTGTGTCACACAGTGAGTCTCAGTGGAATAGAAGACCCTGTGGATTTGCCCACCTTCAAACGCCCTTGAAACAGACACCCTAGCACGCTGTCTTTCGGACCCCTACACTCTAGCTGCTCTTTAATTGGACGCTGCAAAACAGGGTTCTTGGGATTTCCCTGCTGACTGTGTGTCCAGACAGAAGGGGTCACCACGGCTCACCTAAGACCAGATCCACACTGGGACAGCCTACGTCTCTCTTATTCCTCACATACCAAGAGAGACAACATGTTTTTTCACCCCTAAAACCGAGTGCAAACATTATATATAGAAATGGTGTCATATTGCTCAAAAATAACCCATATAAAGGTTACAAAGAGTAAAATAACATTAATGACGCTAAGCTGACTTATATTTGCTGGTAACTCTGAGAAGAAGTTTGGCTTTTGTGAGAGTAGGTGTTATAATCTAGGGCATAAGTAAAAGTGAAAGAAAGCATTTTCCCTAAAGAAAAAATGCAAATGTCATCTGTACATTGGAGGGCCTATATTATCTGAGTTTTTTTTCAAAGCAACAGTCTCTGGGGCTGAAAAATGAAGCCAAGTGTGTCAATCAACTTTGCAACAAAATAAAGACGTTTACAGTCTGGTCCAAAATGGTTCTGCTCATAAAAACTATAGAAAGAGTCAATTTAAATGTTTCTTTTCTGAAAGAAGTAGAGCTGGACTTGTTCTTGAAACCACAACAGTCTGCCATTAATGCAAGTTTATGTCAGTTCTGCATTGGATTCTCCTTTCAGATCCCAAAGGACAGCCATCTTTTAAAAAAGTAATTTACAAATTACAAACTGGTGACTACCATCAAACGTGCTGACATTCTGCACCTTAGTTAAACAAGGCAGTTTAAACCATCTTTAACAAAGACTGAGGCTAAAGTCGAAAAAAAAAACTGCTGCAGAAAATATTTCAGCCCTATTACAATTTTTATCACTGTAGGATAGCAAGTCTGCTCAGGCTCGATACATGAAGAATTCGATTATTACATTTCGGTAGTTGTTTCATTCACATCTGCAGCAGTTCTGTCTGCTGCAGATGTGTGTGTATCACCAGCATCTGACCACCAGCAACTGGGAGTGTGGGGGCTGGGGAGTTATGGAAACAAAACTAAAGAACAATCTGCAGAAACACTAAAGGGACCATGGCCTCGGGTTAGGATAAGCCACCAGTAAGAGCGTTTTAATTGGTTTTTGTCTGCTTCATGAATTGGGTTCCCTGATCTATATCTTGAAGGTTTCTATGTGAATAAATCAAGGATAAATTACACACACGGGGTTAGATGTTAGGAGTACCCACCACATGTCCAGGCAGGTGGAGTAGTCTGTGGATCCCAGCAGGACATCTGGAGGCCGGTACCACAGGGTCACCACCTCGTTGGAGTAGGTATGGCTGGGGACCGACTTGGCCCTGGCCAGGCCTGGGGGGGAAGCAACAAAACAAGTCAGTCTGAGAAAGCATTATCATTGAATGACCTTCAGCAAAACAAAGCATACAGCTGGAGCCAGCAGTCACACTCCCTGCAGCTGCTGACATGTGGTACGCAATAAAAGTTAAGATTTCAAGGTCCTGTGTGGAGAAAGTTAGTCATCAAACCAGCTTAAACAAGAGAAGTAAGGAAATGAAAGATTAGAGAATGAGTTTTCAACATGTGACCATAGGACAAAAACACAATTTGGTAAACAGGAAGTATAAGACTGCCCAGAGGCAGAACCCTTAAATTAATGGAGTCCTGCTTATTTAGAATTTTACACCACCAATAGTAGCAGTAGTAGTACTTTGTACCTGAATGTGCAGACCAATATCATTATATTAATTACAAGCAGTGGCTTTTTTTAATTGATGATGGACCACCACTCAAACAGGACACTGGGCCCCATCCAAATGAAATAACCGCTCAGGAACTTGACAAAGAGCCTCCAAACTCCCAAGGTCCAAGTCAAGATTGATATAGGACACTGATCAAGTTGTACCAGAAGTCCAATCAATCACTCAAGCCCCATCACAAAACCCACAGGACCATTTTTTTACCAACAAATGTTGAGGCAATATTTTAAAGAGAAGAACTTAATTGTAGATCATTAATGTTTAATGTTTCCCTAATGAAGATCTTGAAGGCTGAAACATTGCCTCATTAAATTCTTGTGAGCTTCCAATTCCCTTTGCTTCCTGTAGACTCACTGAAGCCATCATACAAACAGCTCCTCTTGTCAGACCTGTCTCTAGTCTGACTTCTGTACATTTAACTGTGACAAACCTGAGATTGCCTTTTCAAATAGAAATTATGATGGAAGACCTTTGACCTTTCAGCAAGAAACCGTGCAACATGAATATTAGTCATTTGAAGCGAACAAACTTAACTCTTTTGTCCTGTGAATCACACATTATTGGGTAAGTTTGGCACCAGGCTATGGTTAAACACAAAAAGTACAACATTTTAAAAAAAAAAGGGATTTAGGAATAGATGCACGAGCTTCTCCGGGTTAGGTCATAGGTCCCTTTCTAACATTTATCTATGCAGTGACACAAACCCAGTCCTCCTCACATGGCAGCTAATGCTACAGCAGAGTGCAGATGCAGTGAGCTTTAATGAGGCTGATGGCATTACCTCTTTGTCTCATCCCAAGTGGTCTGAGAGCTTAATTAAAGCATTTAGCTTAGTAAAATAAAGGACTTCCTGCCCTGCTGTTAGTCCCCTGTGTGTGGGAGGAAGAGGGGCAGAGAGGAGAGTAAATGAGAGGAGGAAGGGGGGTATTTAACATTTCCTTGTGTCGGAACACCCACAGGAGAAAGGAGTTCCAGCTGACATTCATCGTGGCCAAGCTCTGTAATTTCCACACACTGATCTAACACAGAATAGACAGCATCGGGCCGCTCACACTGAGAGGCTATCATATCCACTGCAGGAATCCTGCGTATGTGTGTACGTAGGGGGTGGCATTGTGGAGGCGTGAATCGAGATAATATCTACTCATCGTAAGAGAAGGTGCAGTAGTAGGAGGATGGCCTGTTTGTATCAAGGAGCAGGAACAAAGCAAGTCTGGACAAAAAAAACCCTCAACTGTTTGGTTTCCTACAGTTCCCAGCATGCCTGTCATCAATCCGAAAAAAATATCCCTAATAAGGCAAACAAAACAACACGGGGTAAACCCAGTGCTGGTTCTGTATGGGTTAAACTCGCATGAGCAACACAGCCGCTGTCACTGACTACAGAAGCTTTGTGAGCATTACTGGGAAACTTTGATCTGGGACAACTGTTCTTATAGATTAATAAAGCTATCACAAAACTGCAGTTCTTCTTATGGCCACCTGAGGCTGGGCACAGACATGAGTAGACTGTTTAAATGGCCAACTTTACAAAAAAACATGTTTACAGCCTGGCTGGCTTCTGATGGTCAGATATACCTGCGCTGCCTGTGTTTTACCTCCCACTGTGTGACCTCGTCTGGAGGCACTGGGTAGCTTGGAGATTATTTTGGGTATGGGAGTAGTGTAGCTGAATAGTGTAGTGATAACACTACTGTCTTTGGCCTGACAATGCTATGTATCCAATCAGGGTCCTCAGGCTAGCCCATCAAGGGCTGTGTTAAGGAACTAAGACATACTAACGAGAAGCGGGCAACTTGAGCATGGAGTGAGATTAAAAATCCAATACGAGTAGAAGCATTTTTCAATTGTGTAGGAGGAGATGAGCAGCTTTTCCCTGATTTCTTGCAGATGAGAAAGTTGCGTTAACCAAATCCCTCTCTGTGTGGATTGCGCAGCGAGAGGTGGAATGTCGGCAAAGCAGTGCTAAGCACCAGAGAAACGACCTCTTGCAGATGAGCAAACATGCTACGTAATGCCTACCACTATCCACTTAGCGAATATATGTCGCTGTGCTGTCTGGGCCTGCTCTTTGCTTGAATTAGGAGAGGATTCAACACCATGATTAGTTAGTTTTCACACAAATGATTTTTATTCTAGCTCCCTATGGACTCACACACTGATTTTCAGCTTTGCAACAGCATCACGACTCAAGCACAATGGTCAATTAGGCAGAATACACAAAATAAACTTAATTCAATCCAAGCAACAAGATTGTGTAATGAGCAAGATCCTAATCAGCTGTTCCTCCTCCATCTCACTTCTCACTAACAAAATTCGGTGCAGTTTTCCACCCACAGACACTTTGGAGGCGACCAGAATGTTTCATCACTTGCTCACTCACCGACTTGCACGGGCAATAATTCAATAGTGATTTTTACAATGTTAACAGGCTCACAATCTTCTATTTGTCTGCGGATACAGCACATTTTAGTTCTTTTGTTCATGACCATAGTGTACATCTTCTCTTGTGTAAGACAGCCATATCCCACAATCTAAAGCAGTTCGGTTGCTGTTTTCGGACTGTTATGACATCTTGAGCAGCAACAGGATAGCGGCATGGAAGACACCGAGACCTGACCTTCCCCTTTAAAACCCCATGAATCTCATTGCAGTGGAGCACTTTCAGAGCCCTGACCTGGGATATCAAACACATATGCACATGGACCTTCAGCCACCTTCATCTTCAGTCATGCCACAGCTGACCTGCTAGCCTGTCCAGGCGGTGACCTGGATGAAAGTCAGCGGTGAATTATACATCACTATCTCACACAACACTAGGGGTCATCAAATATATGGTAGAAGAGCTAGGCTGGAAGACTGGGAGAAAAAACAGAATAAACAAGCAAGCAAGGGAAGGATTAAAATAGTCTCTGTCCCCGGGGGGTAATCAGCCCACTGTTTCACCTTTTGAAGTTCACTTGAATTTTAAAGGCAGTTTGTAGCGTCCGCCTGCTTCTCCTCCTCCAACTCCTTTAAAATTCAGCAGATTAAAAGATTTACAACATGCTGCCAGCAGCTACTTCAAATACTGGGAGAGATAATTCCACTGAGGAAAAGACAAACACAACAAAATGCAGCGTTTGTTGCTAATTTAAATGTAGACATCCTGCCGTCAGACTGCAGACACACATATAACACAGGTCTACACAATGAATGTTTAACCTACTTTGAACCCATTCATATAAAGCTGTCATCCTGCTTCTCATCACAAGCAGAGCCTCCTCTCGCCAGTGTAGTTTTAATGCAGTGCGTACATTAGTTTCAACAGAGGCCTGCAGTTTGTCCTGTGTCCACTTCAAGCTTGGCTCCGTGTTAAAATGCCCACCTTCCACCATGGAGTTAGCATCCTTAGAGCTGTAGCTGATATCTGTCTGCTAAGCTTCAGTGTCACTGACCTGCATGTCTCGAATTTGTTTTTGTTGGTGGAGACTTTTGAAACACTTTTAAAGGAATTATCTGACAGATACTACGATCTGCTGTATCTGCGTGTCGTATATTTGCAGCAAGCTACCGAACTGTGCAGTCTTGAGCCGCCTCTCATCTCCTACTCAGTGCAAACATGTAGAGGGGGGGTCGGGGGTCGGG
>VUQG01001067.1:0-20064 GCA_015106755.1 Etia nguti | reverse complement strand
GATGGTTCCCATTTCCATTTGTATTTAAGTCAGAGACAAGTCAACAGCCCAGTTTATGTGCTACAAATTTCATCTAAACAACAAATCAAAATAGAGTATACATCTGTAAACTGAAACACTGCACACTGCACACACGCACACACTCACCCACACTGTGTGTGGAGAGACTCGATCCTTCTGCCTCGATTAATTCTTTTGGGCGAATTTGGCAAACGTCTCATTTTGATAGCAATTATGCTGGGCAGGCTGGGGTGATTTTTCTTTTTTTCATTTCCCTAACAAACCACTGAGATGTGAGAAATGCAAATACTCTGTCAGCTCGAGACTGTGCTGCCTTTGTAGATGATCCATATTCGTTGTATGTCTCCTATAGCTAAAAATTGTGACACGGTCACCAGTTTTGTATTTCTTGTGTGGGACATTCTGTTTTCTGATTTAAAAGAAAGCTCGACTGACCTTCCAGCGAAATAAAATGAAAATGAAAAAAAATTCAGCTTCTGATTTCAGGAAAAAAGGTTATGAAAATATGATAAGACTGAACTCTCCCACCCAGCAGTTTTAATGGTCATAAGTTAAGATTGCAACATCTGAAATACAATAAGACGCCAATAATCCACTGCTCACAGGACCCACAGAAGCACATCAGCAAAGCCTTTAAATTAATGCTTACAGAGACCACCCAACAACACACACACACACAGTGACAAAACAGAGGCCAGGGCAAGGACATCATCTATCACACTGACATGCATAACACCCCAACTAAAACAGACATCAAATCCCTCTCTCTCTCTCTCGCTCTCTCTCTCTCTCTCTCTCTCTCACACACAGACACACATAAATCTTAAACACATCATAGGAGAAAATCCCAGCCATACAGTACATACACACTTAGTAATGGTGTAGTTAATATACTGGTAAGTCAATTTAAGTGGATACATGCACAACTGTGATCTCATAATGGTATTTAAACATCTACTGTAAGCTGTCATTTAAGATAAACAGATTGTAAAACTCAAATCAAATTCTTGAGTGTTTGCCAAGGTGTTCTCCAAATGGTTATATAACGAAGATTATTACGCGGTCGCTCAGACACGACCCTGCGTCCCTCCCATAAATTCACGGTGGTTGTCAGGCAATCGCAGCAGGAGCGAGACAGACCGAGCGCTGCAAACCGGCATCTGCGGCAAAGTGATCATGACTACTTTAATAACTATCAAGAAGATTTGTACTTGTCACAGGCAGCGCTCATAAAAGTGGAAATAAATCTTTCACCCTCCAGACTAACATAATCACAGCGATATATCATAACAGAAACAAACCTCTATGATTAAAGTTGCCCTTTTTTTTTCTTTCCTAATGGTGGTTGAAAGTACATTACCTGGCAATATGGAAGCTCATCTACAGTAAAACGGGACTATTAAAATCTATTACATGGCCAAAAAGTGTTGTGGATCTTTTTCGAAAAATGAAAAAAGAAAACTGAATCTCACTGATTACCACTGTCAAAGCTTAACTAAAAGTCAAACTATATTTTATTAAATTATTAATGCAACATGGATATTCTTGATTGTTGTTTTGCTAAGTTTGGTCAGAATTATAGAATTATCACAGCAGAATTTTCTGACAATGTGACAATTTGTTTTCTTTGTTTCAGCCTTTTTCAACCACCAAGTGCTCACCTAAGTCTCTTTAGCTCATAATAATAAAATAACTGTAAGTCCCATGGGCTAAGGCTTGGCCTCTACCCGGGCCTGGCTGCAGGGTATGAATCTCGGTAACGCAGGAAGGGTAAACTGGATCCTTAATTTATTATGCTGCATAGGGGTTGTCTGAATCGCTACACGTCTGACCCCTCACCCAGGACCAATTTGCCATGAGAGCAGGGGCCGCTCTATTGTGGTGGTATGGGGTGGTATGCGCCGCCCTAAAATAATCTCTTGCCATCCCTATAGTGCTACCCTAGTTTTGCATATGAAAATGTTCTTTATTAAAATAAGCTAGCATTAACACATTGAGTCTAGCTACAATTAACATTGAATATAAATTCTAAAACTATGGTTAATAGTATTAACCAGATATTGTCATTCTGGTTAATGACAGATTTTGCCATTCCATCTGATTTCCATGGCACCCTCATGCTACCCTAGGGAAATTTCTCTAGATCCACCCCTGCATGAGAGACCCTACCAGGGGCAAGTTGCCCACAACAGCATAGCTCTTGGGAATGCACAAACCCCTCCACCATGAGAAGGTGCAATTTGAGAAACAGGAAATATTTCCTGTTTAACCAAAGGCCAAGTCCTCAGGTGATCACCAGTGGGTTCCCAGATTACGAGAAATCCAATAAGGACTTTCTCTATAACTATAATTATAACAGAATCCTCAACAACAACAAAAATTACCATTGGGGTTTCGTATTTTAATCATCACGTATAATTAAAAATTCTTAACCTAAAAAGAAGAAGGTGAAGTTAGTATGGTAACATGCATACGTTGCTATGTACATCAAAGGAATGGGTGATGCTTTGAAGTCCCATATCCAGTTGTTAGTATAATACATCCTAGGAATTATTCTAAAGTAAGCAAGCTAGGCTAACTATTGTCTAATGCCATACGAAAGCTATAACTTATAACTCCTCTCAAACATTAAATACACAATATTAGAGGAATTACCTAAGAAAAAAAGACGTGTATCTTCATTTGTATGCGTTGGTGAAAACAGATGTAAGAAGAATTTAAAAATCAGAGTGACCCTAAATAATGTTTTTTACTAATTCTAAATTGAGTAAATGACTTCAGTCTTTTGATCATCATATTTAACCTCATTGTATATACATCAGTGTGAACATGAGTCTAACTAACTGAATCTGTATGTAGCCTATGTGGCTAAATTGACGGTATTTATAAGCGTTTTGATGTAAATCCAAGTTGTTTGAACCAAGCCAAATAAAAGGCATGTGAGGATAGAGTGGGAGGGGACGTGTTGGAATATGCTTACGCCGACTTAATTTTTCAGAAATTTACAATTGGCCAACCCAATTCAGCTTCATTGCAGCTGTCAACAGAGATAAGCAGTTCTTTCATGTCTCCTCAAATGTACATTTCTTTTCCCGCCTCAAACATGCACAAATCCAATTATGTCCTAATTGACTGTTACAAGGCTCATTGATTATGACAGAGGCAGTGAGGCAGACTGAGCGGAAGAAAAATATCCCCAGTAATTAGCCTCATGTACCCGCGAGGTTTCACTAGCCATGATTTAACACAGAGGCGATATTTCTTAATATTACTCAGTTTACTCACTATGAATTGATTTTGCCAACAATAGCATTTTCATATTTATGGCACACATACAGTAGTGTGGAGTAACCCTGAGCCACCCCGTATTTCTTTTTATGTTGCTAGATAAACAGGAAGTTGGTGCAATGATTGGTGAAACAGATTTTTTTACAATTCTAACAAGACTGAAAGTCCACATTTGTTAAGACCACCTTTTTTTTAACACAGCCTGAATTCTCAGCAAGGCAAGCTTTCTTGGCATTTCTTTGAGTAGTCTTTAGGAATAGTTCTCCAAAGTCTGATGGTACTTTTTCTGCAGATGTAATTCCAAGTTTGAGAAGACCCCAACACCACTGACTGAAATGCAGCCCCAAATCATGACAGAGCCTCCACTGTGCTATATAGATGGCTGCTGACACTCACTGTTGTCTCTCCTGGCATCCTCTGTGACAATGAAATGAACAGAAAATTTCGAATTTGGATTTTTTCATGCAGTAAGATTTTCAGTCCAGTTCTTGTGTTTGTCATAATGGATCCTTGACAGCTGTCTTTCAGAGAATAGTAGATGGATCATCTGGATGGATGCAAACTGCATTTCGTTGCCTTGTACTTGTGACATGTGCAATGACAATAAAGTTGAATTCTATTCTATTCTATTCTATTCTATCAACTGAAGGGCTCAGGTCGTTGCTGGGTTTTTTATCCTATTTTTTAAGAACACGACTTTGGGATGATACTTATTTGTTGTAGATAGTTCTTTAGGCCTGCTGCTTCACCAGTTGTCCTCCACTTGTCCAGTTTCCTCAAATGTTTAAGCACACACTGCGTAGCATGCTGAGATACGCCAACTAATAGCTATCTGGGAGGTCACATTGTTGGTGCAAAAATGCTATTTTATGCCTGTCAAACTGTGTTTTAATTTATTTATTTACTGCATTTTCCATAGATTAGATTAACTAAAGAAATTAGAACAATGTGTTCTTCTGACAGGCTGCTAGCAACAAAGTGCCCAAATGTTTATTATGTGTAGACACAATACCAGTTCATCCCTTGAACCAGTGTGCCTTTTTAAGCTTGAATAGTCAGTGTTAAGTGTCTTAACAAACAAAGAAAAACAAATTACTCTGAAAATGGCCAGGTACAAAGACTGGACAAAAATGAGTGAAAAAGCTGCAAATGTACAAAGAAAAACTTTAAGAGGTCTTCGAAAGCCTGGACAACTTTTGCTTTAAAACTTAAATTGTGAGAAAGTCCAGCTCCTTGGAAGCAAAATATGAAGAAATGCGGGGTGGCTCAAAACTTTTGCACATCACTGTAATAAAGAAGAGAAAACCCCCCCAAATCTTTTTAAGGCACATCAAATTTTATTGAGTTACATTCAACTGAGCTATTTCAAATTAAAATTAGACTGTTTTGGAAGGCCTCAAACAATCTCCAGTGCACAGCATTTACTCGAGTGGAGTAAAAAAATAACAGCTGAATTCAGATTGACTTGTTATTATTTACTGATTTCAAGTTTTTGAACAAGAACAGCATGGCTGCTTACTCATTACTTCAGCTACAGGTTTTTTCAGAAGAAGAACTAAAGTCAGCAAGTTAATAATTATGATACCATGCTCGTCCTCATGATGTGATTACTGTGCTTCCTCAAGAGCTTGCTCAACAGTATTAGGAGGATGTACTCACTTGTATGGAAAGGCCAGAGGAAGGTCATCTGTGACGTGTATGTAGAAGAGCAACTCTGGGCTCTTAAAGTTGCACTTGAGATTTCTACTCCGGTATCACAAAGATAGACAAGAGAAGAATAGCAGTTGTTTTACCCTAAGAGACTGCAGACATGAATTTTACTCCTCCTGGTTTGAAAAAAATAGAAAGTGAGGTATGTTGTGGGTGTTATCAAAATCCCGAGGTTAGTGTAGGCATAACTCCTCTTCTCCAGGAATAACAATGCACTTTCCTCCATGAAAAAGGAGTTAATAATGACCTTCACAAAGCACCTAACTTAATAAACTCACTATACACCAGCTGCTCTTAGTAGATCACTTTGTCTCCGGGGAAAGAACTAAGTTGATAATTTTGCCCAGGAGTATATCCCCATCTATGTGCTTTTACTCGGGTGAAACACAAACAGAGCCTCAATTAGTAGAAAAAAATATAAATAACAAAAACTGTCAGCTGACTCGTCTTGAATCTGAAGGACGTCTCTCCCCAGGTTGCACAGCTTGGAAAAAAACTAAATAAATCAGATGAAATTCACAGTCATGGGATGACACAGGTGGATGGGAATGGACCTCCCCTGCACTGTGACAGATGTTTCCCCAGGCTGACACACCTATGACAGGAACAATTCCCTCTTTGACCTGATATGTCAACAGTGCAAAAATCCCCAGCAGGATGCCACCAAAGGTCAGTAAGTAGGCTAAAAACACCAATAAGGCTAAATAATGGCAGTAAACTAATAATATATAACTTTAAATATTGATTCCAATCAATAGGCACACCCATGTGACAAATGTTTTAGCACCAATTGCCCTTAACTGTAGTAATGGAAATATGCATCTATAACTACACACTAAAACTTGAACTTGGCCACATTAATCATTTCTTTATGTTTCACAACAGCTTTTTTTTTTTCTCTCTTTGCATGGAGCAGCACTTTTATGATGCTTTCATCACAACAAGATAGAGAGTACAAAGTCCCCACTTTACACCGCAAGAGCTGTTCAGAAAAAAAAGTAGTTGCACTTGAGAGTTATGTTTCTGTAATTAGTGAACTTCTCCAAGGGGTGCATGAAGTCTCAGTCCTTTCTCTAAATTCAGCACCAGGTCAGCACAAGGTAAGGTACTAATTATAGGCTCCATAGTTTTGGTGAACTTTGTGAGCTAGTCTGGAGTGGTGTTTTACTGAAGCTGCCAAATAAGTTCAGGTGATGCACAAAACCAACCTTGTTTAAATGTGACTGATTTCGTGCTCTTGGCAAAAATGTAAATGGGTCGATTTTAAGCAATGGATGATTTTCCATGCTTATCTGGTGCTGCAGCACATCCACATGTGGTCGTTAAGTAGCTAGCAATTTAAAGATAATGAAATTAGGTTGACACTGCACATGGTGTAAAATACACTTACATTATTGCGCTTCTAGTCACCCTAGAAGGTGCAGGTTTAAATGCACAAAACACAAGGAAGGTTAGATTAGTCCATTGCACATGCAGGACAGGGGCACAGGTGGTTGAGTTACCTGCTGTCACTCTCAAGCTGAAAGTGCCTTTGTTTGCTAGATCAAACTCCACTTCAAAGGCATGAAATTTCTCAGTGATGTTGGCAGGAAACCGAATCTAACCCGATCCCTGCAGCTGTCCTTCACAAAACACGACAGTCATGTTCATCTGTGGGAAACTGATCTGATTTGCAACTACATTTTGGTTTGAACTGTGAAAAATGAAAAACATAAAAGGCGTGTGGAGTGTTTGATTATAAAGAGTTATGAAAATCATCTTCTCCACCTGACAGTATTTAGCTGGTAATTTAAGGCGCAATAAAGGTGGAGTTGCCATGGAAAACAAATATATATGTATATAAATTTTTTGTGCGGTGAGTGATTGTGCTAACATCTTTTCCATGTCTGCTTTCCCAGATCTAACTAGTTTGTGAATGCCTGCCTTGTCTATCTTTATGATGTTGGTGTTTACATTGTTAAGAAGGGATTAGTTAATCAGTATTTCAATTGTGTTTATTTTAAACACTCATGCTTAACATAGTTTCTTCCAAAAGGCTTTAGAGCTAACTTCCTAAACCTGATACAAGTGAACTGTCTGACTCAATCAAACTGCCTCTCTGTGATGTAACTGTTCAAAGCATTCTTTGTTCACTGACCCCTTTATTTGTCGGGCTAGTTTTTCTTTGGGAGCACATTTGATTTGGTGGCTTACTAGGCTTGAGAAAACATGTTTTCTTAAGAGTGTTAGGGTGGAAAATTTTGTTGAGTTTTAAGGTTGTGTGCCTTTAATCTTGGAATAATGAAACATGGAACCAATGTTGCAGAACTGACTTAGTTTCAGCCAGCTGCAGCTGAATGCTGGAAGAGATTTCTGCAGACATACTGCACAGAATACATACAGTAGGATCTTTTGTGTATGTGGGGCAACATAGGTATACAATTTCAAGTGCTTCTGGGTTTTGCTTGGTTTTTTTTTTGTCCAACTCGTTGCACAAAAGTAAATTAACAGGAGTTGTAACACTGACCTCTGACCTCTGTCACACATTCCCATGCTTTTGTCGTACTTAAGGCTATAGCCATGTAGCCAACATCTAGTTAATAAGGTTAATAAGATGGGAGCAAGGATGAGCCTAACTTTAGGGAGATAAAGCTTCTGCTGATATTCTACATTCCTTATTGAAAATATTGAAAATGAGAGAGACTGCTGTGATTATTGTTGATTATACTGCTTCTACTGAAGTACAGCAACACCACCTGAACCTGTGTCGTTGCCATTGTGTGGTCACCTGTCATAGCATAGCCACATTTTGATATTTTGAGTAAGTTTATATAAATATTAAAACCTGTTTTGTACCTGGATTTAATGTTTACAGAAGAATTGTCTTGATTAGGGAGTCATGGCAACCTGCTACCATGGGCTGAACCAGGTCATGTGAAACAGAAAAAAACACAGGTATAAACCAATAAATATCATTATTTTAGGCCTATATTCATTCTTGATTTCTTTGTTCTCATTTTTTTAAATGACCGATCAGCCACTTGCTTCAAAATCGAAGGAAATGTGCAGAAGCAACCACTACAATAGCTTCTACATATTTTTTGTATCACTTGACCCCATCCAAGACTTTCAGTTTATAATGAAAAACCAAAAAGAAAAGAAGGAACTCATGAAAAGACTGAAACAGCAAACGTCCGACATCCCTGCTTGACAAATAACTTACAGCAATTGGATAATAAATGATTAAAAGCATCAGTGATGGTTTTTGTTTGCCCAGCAAATCAGGTATTCAGTTATTTTGGAATAAAGAGAAGAAGGAGAAATGAAAGTCAGTCAGAAGGAAAGCAATTTTTTTCAAACCTCTATCAAATTGTTATTTTTTTAAAAATATATTAATGGTGTGATAATTTAACTATGTGCAGTAGTAACTGAATTTAAACATATGGGAAAGGCAATTGATTTTTATATTCTGAACTTTACTGTCCATTGTAGATCCATACAAGAAACCCCTTTTTTGTATATTATTCATCTGTCAAAGACACCATTGTATGTTAAAATAAAAAAAAAAAAAAAGCTCAGATGAAATTTCTTTCCTTTGGGCACACTGACAGTAACTCATTCACATATCACGCACTTTTGTGATCCTTATCAGGACTTGCAGCACAATTTGGACATAACTTTCAAATATTTTAAAATAACTTGATATCAGTATGGAGGCTAAAGATGCACATCTTAAATTATGTGCAGAAGACAAAGTACTGAGGTAAATCAACCCCTCCTTGATCCTTATCATGCTGAAGGTGCAGAGTTATGCGAGGTGATGTGAGGATACACCTTACTGACTGTATTGAAACCCTTCCATTCTGCTTTGCCTTGTTCCATGTTGCAATGGTGGGTTTCCTGGATTTAGTTTGGGTAACCTTTTGCAAATGCACCTGAACCATGACTGAAAGGAACAACACCTGAATTTCCATGTTATCAATGTGGAACTCTGATAGCTCTGATAGAAAAGGCTCATAGCTCCCAGCTACCCACGTAGTCCCAGCTGGAGTTTTATAACTCTGCACACCTGACCACTGCAGCCACCGGCCACAGGTCCAATAACACAACTCCAAAAGTAGATGTAATCCCTGTAAGCCACAGGTGGCCTTACAGATTGGCTACCCAGATCTCAACATTTTTCCCTTCTTTCACACCCTGCCCCCCTCTCGCTCTCTTCCCCAGGCTCTTGGTGCAGTGGTAACCCTGAGCTGAAATAGGGCCTTTGGAAGGTAGAGGCAACACTCTGCAGCCAGGACCTGTCACATTACTCTCAGCTCCACAGTGGGACCAGGTCACCTGAATACAGTGAAGGAGTTTAGCAGAGTCTGAGTGCAAGTAGACCAAACACAGGGAAACAAGGACACTTGCAGCAGCAACTTAGTCCAGCGTGGGATTTGGAAGACACTTTTGCCTTGGAGACAAGGTGATCACAGCTGCGTGCCACTTTGTGGTTACTCCAGCACTCCAGATCTTTTGTAAGACGTGGGACTCTTTTGATAAAGAGAAGTTGCAATGGACTATGACTACCCAGAACTGGATCCACTGCCATCCAAAATTGAACCAGAGTAAGTAAAGTCTGAAGATTTAAGTTTAATTCTTTCAAGTTATTGCTATTTTACCTTTAATGCTTTTAAATGTTTGCTTAAAATTAGTCTGCACTTTGTTTGATGTTTATTAGTATTTCTTGAAACTTTCTCTGAGGGCGAACAATGTCACTGTGAGATTCTCCTCTCATTGAGATATTAGGTGACACTTGGCACACTTCTACAGTGCTAGTGCCAGCGTCAGTGTGTGGTCTTCTTTCAGTTCTTATTATTTATCATGTCGAGGCTGTATCCTTTTCATCTTTTGAGGTTGTAGGTTGTCCTGGTAATGCCTGTGGAACTTATTGGAAAAACGTTAGACTTTTTACACATTTGTCTGTACATATATTTCACACCCAAAATATTACTAAGTTGCACTGTACATGATACCGCTTAAAGAGCCATGACGTATCCCACAGTGAAGCTTTTTATTTTTAGCTCCTTTTGTCCAAATTGCTTTTCCATGTTGTGAAAATCCATTATGTTTTCACTGGTACGGGGTAGTTAATAAAATAAATTATGCCTTCAGATGAACAACACAAATGAAGTATGGTGGAAGAAGCTGCCATGTTTAGCTAAAAAGCCATTTTGCTGTTGTAAAAAATTAATACTGTATTGAGTTGTAGCTACTCTTGGGCCTCTAATATAGCTCCCTGGCAGTTTAACCAACTTGTATATATGAAGTATAAAATATCCTGCTGCACCACTGAGAGCTGGCTATAATTTCATTTTTTCACATTGCTATAAAATAGCAAGTTATGAATTCACAGATTGTTTAGAAAGGTAAGAAATACTGAAACATTTGTTCTGGAAGCTGCCATCTTTATGCTCAGATGATAAAGTAAGTGGTTGATGTGTGAGGCCTTCTCTGAATTGTAATTACAACCCCATGACCAGGCATTCCTGCTCTTCTAGAGCACAGGAACATGAACATAGGCATTTGTTGTTTCCCTGTCACGCCGATACCAATCCGTTTAACATGCAAATCTCTGCTGCGGGATTTCAGCTGCAGAGTTTCTAACCACAAATGGCTCTGATAGTGAAAGTGTGAAAAGGTTAATGAGCTATACTGAAGGTCAGCGCAGTGACTCAAAAGCCTTCAGTTTTCAGATTATTTTACTCACGTGAATGTTTTGCTCCATTTTTTTTTTTTTAGAGTAATCCCTCCCTGTGACCCTACTGCTGATGACAGGCTCTATCATATATGCATCACTGTGATATCTGTAAGTCCACAATCTTCTTGGATTAATATGACACCACATTAAACTGTCCTGTATATTACATCCTGTTGTCAGGCATACAGTGTCTGTAATGATGTGCCACACGGAGACATCAAGGTTTGCGTTTCTTTGCTAAAGCTATGCAAAGTAGAGTCTCAAAAGCAGTCATTTCTAATTGCATTCAAGTTTTAACTATGTACAAAAATGTTGGTTTGAATGAAGTTTTGTGAACCTTTTGGCAACGATCCAAGGAACAAATAATCCCGTTATGTGATCACAAGCGTGATCCACATTAGAAAATTGTTTTTGCCTAATGTTTTGCTGCTTATTAAATGCTGCACTTACACGAATAGAGAAATCTATTTGTAGCCCACATTCTGACCAAACTGAGATATAATTTTTTCAAATTTAGAAGTTGTTATGCACTACATTACAAAACATTTGTATAATCACTGAACACAGATTTGCCGTTTTTGGTTTAATGACAAGGACATGTGTGTTTACATGATGAAGTTCCTTCATTAACTGATTATGGATGGTCTTTGTAGTTGGTCCAGACTTATAGTCTGGCTTTTCTTTCCCAGTTCTGTTTTCTAAATGTGTCTCAGGTCATGACAGGTCATTGAACTTCATTCAAGCAACATTCTTGGGGAGCATTAGTCAGACGCTGGTGTTTGGCCTTTTGTATCATGGACACCCCATCATTTTTCCTTTTTTTAGCCTGATGCAGAGTGAAGCATAAGCTGCATAGTGGGCTCTAGTGGGCTATGGTAGGCTAACTGAGGCCTATTCTCCTTTTAGCTTGTTGTCATGCTGATTCTGGCAGTGTTGGCAAGGCGCATGAAGGTCGGCGACAGACAGAAAGGACTCCCAGGTTTACTCAGGTGAGCCTCACTTTACATTATCTTATAGTTTCATCAACTTTGTGGTTAAAGGTGAAATTGAAAATCCAGCTTTTACAGACATGTCCTGTACCCTACTATTACGCTCACCCAGATTTTCAGTTTACCTGTCTATTGGTTTCCATCCATTCAACAATGATATGAAGCTTTATATGCAGAAGTTATAGCAGAATCTATTGTAGGGATAATTTGGCATTTGAGGTGAGTTTTAAATGTAGCAGGTGCTAATTGTGTTTATTAGTTTTGGGTCAGACTCCTAAATCAGTTGGAAACATGGTTTGCTTTGTTTGTCACTTTATTTATTTATGATGGTTTGGGGTCATTAATTCTCAAGTCAAGATTGTCACACTTTTCCATAATGACTAAGAGAACAATAATGAATCATAACATAAAATGTTCTCAAAAATATTCCACTTTTAATTGGTTGACATTCAGTTATCCCCCATTTCTGCTGTTCATTGGTCAGTGACTAAAACTATGGCCAAAACTTGAACTGGATTCGGGTGAAAGATTAAAGCCTAATTTTCATGCTACATTAGAAAACTCTCTGTCTCTATCTTCTCTAATTGAGCTGTCATTTTTTTTAAGTGAAAAGAAAAATCTGGCATGTTTTCTAGCTAATACTGAAAAATGTTCCTTTTAAGTTTCATCATTTCTCACTTGATCCGTAACTGTTTTATCCAAATGTGAGGAGGATGGCAAGTGAGCTCTAAATACCTGCTGCTTTATTCACAGTCCGGTGAACTTCCTGGACCATACGCAGCACAAGGGCTTGGCAGTGGCTGTGTTTGGAGTGCTCTTGTGCAAACTGTGGGGCCTGCTCATATCACCAAACCCTATCCCCTTCACAACAGACACCGCGAACAAACGTGAGGTCGTCTTGATCATTCCAGCAAACAATTTTAATATTTCCTTGTCCCTTAACTTTGTGAGTTATCTTAGCAGTTAAAACCAATAGACTGACGTGTCTCCATACACAAAAATAGTGTTAAATGTCTGCCTTATATAACTGGATTATTTTGCTTCTATGTTATTTTAAACTCAGGAGTTTGATTGTAAGCTTCGCAAGAAGCTTTGTGTCTGAAATTACATAACAAAGGACTGCAGGCAGCTGGTCCCCTGCAACGTTACACAATCCCCAAACAGTAGAGGGTTCAGCAGAGTAAGAAATGCAGCCTAAATCAAATGTAGTTTCAGCAAGAGTTTTGGTCTGTGGTATGGTACAATAAGAGTTGTAGCTCTTTCAAACTTATAATGTGTCACATGGTTTAATAAAACTTAGATAAGTGCATTTTTCTCTTTATACTCTTGGTCTTCTCACATTTCTGTTGTATTTTCAGAGAACTGGGTGATTCTGGGAGTCTTCTTTTACCCCGCGCTATACTACCCTCTCCTGGCATGTGGCACTTTACATAATAAAGTTGGCTATGTACTCGGTAGCCTCTTGTCTTGGACACACTTTGGTGTTCTGGTCTGGCAGATAATCGACTGCCCAAAAACACCAGTGGTAAGCACAGATCACTTTCATTGTCATAATTAGCTCTAGTTCATTTATAAGTGGTTTATTTTTCTTACAGTGAATCTGCTCCAGGATTCAGTCACTTTCTTTGTTGTCTGTCATCTGTCTCAATATAAAGGGTCATTTCAAAAACAAAGCTAGTTTGTTCTTGTCTGGAAACACACTGACTACCAAACAAAGCTGGTCTGTAGTGTCTACAAAAGATGGGATTTCAATAGATGAATATTGGGGATTCGAGATAGATCCATGGATACAAGGTTGGGGTTTTTAAAACCTTACCCAATCCCAAATTTTGTGCCACATCCAAGTTGTTAAGGTTTTCAGTGCCATGAATGCCTGTGACTCAAAACAATTAGTTCCACTGTCTGCTGGTCTTAATCAAGAGGCTTTTTCACGCTTAATCACTTTAGTGCGTCTCAGTAATATGTGACATCTAGAGTACACTGTGTGTGCTGGTTGTGTTTAAAAAATATATTGGTGAGGTTTTGAGCTAAATCACATAAAAACAATAGAATTAATTGCACAGAATTACATATTTAGTAAGAAAATCTATCCACGTTTAGTTCATAACCAGCTACTTTTCAAAATACATTTCAGTTATGAAGTTAGATACGAGATGTGCGGTCAGTGGAGGTTTCAGATGTTTGTGTGGCAGGTGAGAATTGATTTGGCCAGTGTACAGACTTTCACCACAACAAACATAAAAAGCTATTTTTGCAAAATGTATTCCCAGCACTTAATCCCCAAACTCCCAAATCAAGCCGCTAGGTGATTTAAAATCTTTTTCTTTCTTTTTTTTAACCTGTTTGCAGATACACAAACACTACTCTCTTTTCTCCAGCCTGCCCCAGATTGCTTGCTTGGCATTCCTTAGCTTTCAGTATCCCCTTCTTCTGTTCAAGGGCTTAAAGGGCACTGAAAAGAACAATGCTACAGAGGTGAGTATTGATCTGAGAGCAGTTTTTCTGACTTCATTGATTCATTTTTGTTGAACAACTCTTATGTCACTAATTGTTTGGGCTTCTTGCATAACATACTCAAAACAATTGTGTGTATTAATAGTCTACATTTGTGTGAACCTGACGGTTTAAAAAAAAAAAAAAAAAAAACTCTTACTGAGACTCACATTTCCTTTGAATCTGTGGACATGAGGAACCTGTATAAGCTGCCTTGTAATCTACAGGCTTATTATGCTCATAAAGTCTAGGCTGAGGGAAAATGTGAAGTCCGACACGGCACATCTGTGACCTAATCATTTTAAGTAGATTTGACGTAACTGGTTTGCATTATGTTCTTGATCAGATTATGAAAAGGTTACCTTGTTTTTGCAACGAGGAGACACAATGCTGTGTTTATTAGATGCTAATCTTGGCATGGGTGAGACAAAGCTGGATGTCGGGATCGCCCGGTGTATAAGTCACACTCCCAATGTCCGACACAGGAACGTACCCGTCACCATAAACCTTATTGCAAGGAGGGTTTTGGTTTTTTTTCATATTTTAGCAAATACATTTACATTTAGATAGAATTTAATGACAAAGATGTCCAAAGGTGTTTCGGTATATTAAAGCCTGACTCAATAATTTATGTCTCCTCAAATTTGATTACTTATATGGTTGCTCTTCTTTTAGGATCTGAGCAGCAGCTACTATAGAGACTACGTCAAGAAAATGCTCAGTAAGAAAAAGTCTACCAAAATCAGGTGAGAATTGTTGCCTCTTATCAAAAACATTGATTTACTGTGCTCTTACAAAGCCATCTCTGTGTTTCTTCAGTTTGAATGTCGTGAAGTAAACAATTTGTGTTTCAGCATAGCAGAGAGAGGCTCAGCAAAACAACAGCAGTGGTTTTCAAGAACTGACCAATAACTGCAGAGCTCTCCTATGGAATTTTAGAACAAACATGTTTTTTTTGCCCCGCTGTGTCCAAGTTTTAACCATCAACTTATTGATTTGAGGTGAAGCTGAAGAATTTAGGTAGAGATAGCATCCTTCATTACTTTGTACGATGTACCAGTTCCACTGGCAGTAGTGGTACTGCAACAAAGCAGCCCCGGACCATGATGCTATCATCACAATGCCATCATCACACTGTGGACATGCGCAAATTTCAGTCGAGTTTAAAGGTGAAAGTGTCTTCTTTCTTGGTCAGAACCCTCTCATTCCATGGCAGTCTAAAACCTGTTTCACTGTGGACAGTGATGCTGGTGTTTCAGTAGTTTCCATTCATAGCAGGCTTGAGCCTTCTTAGTTCCCAGGTTGTTCCTGACCATCCTAACCAATTTCCTCTCAGCTTAGGGTAATGGACTTCTGAGACATTTTTATTAGCATAACTTGGTGAAGAAACCTTTTCTTTTTCACAAAGTTTTAACCTAAGTAGAAACAGATTTGAAAGAGAATGTGTTTGAAGTTGGTTCATTCATTTATATATATTTTGCCTTACCCTGTGAATTCCCTGTGGTTTAAAATGCTGTTTACATTTTTAACTTAACTTTTATTTTTTCTCCTTTCACTTCAGCACGTCGAGCACAGACAAGCCCAAACTCCCCCAAAGAATAACCGATGCTGTGAAGTCTTACATTTATACACCAGAGGATGGTAAATATATTTGTCTGGGACCTGCTTAATACCCTGTCATGCACATATTAGGTGTTAACACTGGTCAAACCCTTCTTGGAATAATTATTGAATTGGTCATTTATACAGAAGGTAGTCGTGTGCAGCACCTGCATGAATACACATGTGTACAGTACAAATATGCTTAGATCTGATTTGGAAAAACAATATGTAATTCTGTTAACTTAATGTTTCTACCACTTTACTGTTTTCATGCAGCTTTCCGTTTTCCACTGAAGCTGGCTATATCTGGTGTTGTGTCTTTCATAACCCTGTATCAGGTAACTAGCATAGCTACTATTAAATGCAACAATCCTTGTATATTTAATAAATGTTAACAAAATACACAAGGAGACTCATAATTGCATGGCTTGGTGTAGAAAGAAAGGACAGAATCTCTTAAACATTCTTATCCTAACTCAAGAACTTCAGCCAAGGTCCAAATATCATCATAATGTGTTTCATTTTATTTCCAGATCCGTAAAAGTTATTGCATTAGCATTCAAGAGTAGCTTCTCTGGCTATTAATGAATGACCCTTTTTTTCCCTCTTAGATGGGTCTTCTGCTGATCTCAGCAGTGGTGCCGTCTCTCCAGACTGCCCGTTTGGGAGTCAATGAAGATGTTGCAAACCTTTTAGCTGGTTTCAGAATCATGCTGTCTCCAGACAAACATGAAGTGGTTCGGATAGTGGTTTATTACATGTGGTGTGTAGAGGGTAAGTGACACAAGACAACAAGAGAAGCCATTTAGAAATATGAGAGATGCACACGTAAATTGCACTTTACACGCCCTTTATGTTTGATGCATTTATTTTATAATATTTTATTGGCATTGTTCCACATCAAATAACCTGAATGTCATGTGCCAATGTTTCTGCAGTGTGTTATATTTCAGCAATGACCCTGTCTGGATTGGTCAACCTGGCTATGCTCATGCGATCTATGGTTCTGCATCGGTAGGTTGGGTGTGATTGCACTTTTTCCTGTTGTTTTGCATCGAATTTCCTTTGCGTTCTGGCTGCTTCATTGTAATGCCATGGTTATTATAACATAATAGAGTACTAATCATGCAGACAGGGAAGCATTTACTCTGCGTTAACTGCTGCTGCAATTGAAAATGGCTATTAAGATGAAAAATGAATTACTGTGCCATTACCAGAAATGGCATCGCATTAAAAGAAATGGATTTCCAAATTAAGTATTGAATTGGGTTTTCAGTTTATCCCTTGCTAAATTACTTCTTCAATTTACTATGCGATTTGTACAGTTAGTACTGAACTAGTTTATGTATTGCATAGTGTCGCATTGTCTTAATTGTGTTTCACCTTCCGTAGGTCAAATCTGAAAGGGCTGTACAGAGGCGATAGCTATAATGTTTACAACTGCCAGAGAAATATCAGAGCTTCCCGGCCTGCACTCGTCTGCTGGATGGGATACACCAGCTTTACAGCAGCTCACATCTGCATTGGTACAGTTATACTGAAAGAGTGTTATTATTTATATTTTCTATATATTGTTTCTACTTTATATAAAACAAGGGTTAGAGACAAAACTTTCATGAATTTTCTACATGTAAATCCATGTTCAGGGAAGAGTTCAGCATGCCCTCTTATAGTTTTCTGTTGACTGTTCAAATTAGGGGTCAGCAGAGTGGATCACTGATCATCTGTTCTTCATCTGTTCATCACAGAAATGCCCTGGATATCATCTCTCACCATATACATAAATTGCTCCTTTGGCCTTTCCCTTTTCCTCTTCCTTTGCAGCTCATTTTCAATATCCTTCCCTCGGTATACTCAGTATCTCTCTACCAAGCCCATCCACACCAACTCCCCAAACCTCTTTCACTTTTCTGTGAACTCCCCAACCTTAGCCGTTCCTATGGTTTATGTTTTCCAAGTCCTGTTCATCCTTTTTCACTCCAAACACAAACCTCAGCAATTTTTAACAAGATCTCTACATTCTGTTTTTGATATAACTGCTCTCACTATCAATTCTTGTGTATCCAGTTTCCAAATTCTGTTAGATATTTGTATTATTTCTGTTCATGCTCCTTAAATATTGCCTAAAAGCAATATTTCTTTCAATCGACCTCGACCAGTTCGGGCAGAGACATATCAGAGTATTCGAGCCTTCTACTGTGGGGTGACCACTGTAGATCTGTTGGATGCTGGATAGTGTCTAAGTGCTAAGACTGTAAAGCTCTAATCTCTCCCCTGCAGGCATGATCATCCAGACCATAGTGTTCTTCCTCTGCCTTCTGATTGCAGTCTTCCTTGTTATCATACCTGTCCTCCACAGACAGAATCTGATTCTCTTTCAGGTCCTGTGGAGCATGTGGTAAGTGATATAATTCCTTGGTGTCTCTCAGCTTTCAGTTTTAGCTTATTTTAATGTTGTGACCTTGTAAAAAAATATATATAAAGAACTTTTAAAAAAGTACAAACACAAGTTGTAGTAAATGCAGACCTGAGAGCATTTGTGCAGTTGTTCTGCTTGGTTTGGCATTTGACACCTGGAGCGTTTTTCAATCAACAACAGTCTCTGTGTGTGTTGTACAATTTCCTGCCAGCTACAAATGTTTTTTGCACTTTAATCACCGCTGCTTCTATGTGGGTTTCACCTTTTCAGGCCTTTCTGGCTCATGCTTCTCATGGTTGTGTTGATTCAACACGTCACCGCCAGGTTTTGCTTCATCAAAAAGACAGGAGGCACACGAGACCTAGACAATAGGTGATTTACTGTATTTTCTACTGTACATTTTCCTGTATTTCCACAATTTTACTGCCTGATTTTTATTTGATGCATTCTAATTGATCTCACAGGGGTAATCTGTTCCTGCTGACATACCTGATGTTTCCTGTTAATGTTTTGATCGGGGTGATACTGGGAATCTGGCGCATGATCATCACAGCCTTGTTCAACATTGTCCACATGGGACGTATGGATATCAGTCTTCTTAACCGCAATGTGGAGGCTTTTGACCCAGGTGAGCGAGATAACTGACGTGTATGCAGGCTAGAATCAGTATAGTGTCCATTTCTGTTATAGTGAACACGCTGTAAGATTTAATGTCATTGTTAGAAGGATTGTAGCTTGGCTAAAAAACACTTTCTGCATCAATTATTGGCACTTTTAAGCATCCATCTTTTGCTTAACCCTTGGATGCACAACCTACCAATACCTACACTCTTCCACGAGTGGGGTCAAAAATGACCCCAAATAAAATCAATGCATTTTGCAATAAACTCGGTTGTTATTCTTCAAAATCTTTAAAACGAAGAGTTGTAATATTTTCATATTCCAGGTATTCTTCATAAAACATGTTTGTGACATGTGGCCATTTGCATTTTTTATTTATTTTTCATTAATTTTAAGAAATTGCAGTTTTTGTATCACTTGTATCACTTTTGTATGCTTGCTTGGCATATACTGCAGAAGCTGGGTCTTCCCTCTGAAAGGCACAAGTTGTTCATACACTGTAACACAATCACTGAGGATGTATTTCTGCCTGCAGTTGACCAGTAACAGGCCCCATATGTAGCGGAAAGCTGCCATGTGGTTTGTTTTCAGTCGGTAGGCTCTGGTTTTCTTGTCATCAAAGTGCAAGAAATGGCGAAAATCTTCGAATTGACATAGTGGCCTTGTACCATGGGTTATGCAGAGGACTCCCAAAAAACACACAGACTGGTACATCCCAGTTCTTCTCACTTCCTGCAAGAATGGTCAGTCAAATGAAGGCCATGAGCTTGTGTTTGATTATATTTCTTCACTCTTTTCCCCTGTCTGTTGCTACTCTTTGTGCCTCCATGTTTGTGCATGTCAGCACCTCTTCTATTATATTATCAGACATGAACATTTTCCATGCATCTATTGGGGAGACAGTACTAAACCCAGGTGCAAGCCCTGGCCGACTATTCAGAATATTGTGGCTAGAGCAGTAAGAGGGGCTCATTCTGTTAGACACAATATCCATTTCCTCTTCAGAGGACTCATCAGAGGACTCTTCTGTATCTGACTGCCCTTGTTCAGTGGGGGGACAATAGTCTGGGTCCTCTATATCTGAGATGTCAGATTCTGAGTCAATGCCTCCGATGGACTCTTCATCCCATCCATCCTGGATCATTTGTAGGGCAAGGTCCACAGGGATCCTAGCTGGCCTCATAGCAGCCATGTTGCTTTAG
>VUQG01001063.1:28516-42905 GCA_015106755.1 Etia nguti | reverse complement strand
TGATGTAATGTAATATCATTTTACAATTAATGCAGAGCTAGTTAATAAAGTCCAGCTGTGGATTGACACAAGTTCATATCCATGAATAAATAATCTATTCAGACTAACTCACTCATCAAAAACACCCCTTTTCAGGTTCTATTGTTCAACCATTATTAACCAAAAAGATAGTTCAAAATACAAAAAAAAAAAAATCAAAAAATCACTCAGACACAGATAAAAGAAAACGGCTGATCCTCTGGCACTAACACAGACAAAAACTCACTCAGACAGAGTACTCACTTTTTCCAGGAGGGGTAGCCATGCAGTGACAAGGTGAAGGTTTTTCAGGCAAAGCCAGTCTCCATTTCGGGAGCATTCTCTGAGTGTAGCTAAGGCTACATCAGCCTGCCCCTGACCCATGGAGATCTACACAGAGAGGGAGAGCAGGAGAAGTGTGTGTGTGTGTGTGTGTGTGTGTGTGAAATAGATTGAGAAATAGAGAAAGTGGTATGAAACTTGGATACTACACTGTAATAACTCACAAGTTAGGGACATATCTGATTCAAGTGAGATTATGAAGAGTTTCAGCTTTTAAATTGTGATAGTAACCACATTGTATTACTTATATGCCAAATAAAGATATGTCAAGCACTATTTAGCAACAGGACATTCACCAAATTGTATCACCTTCTGTTTTCCCCTTTAAGGTGTGTAGTATATTACTAGATTCTAGGCTAGACTAAATTGAATGGGCTAGATTCTGTAGTTGTGATCTTGCTGTTACGTTAAGAAAAAATCCACCTGCACTTGTTAATCTGCTGCGACTTCTACCATTTTATGCTGTTATTCGCTACCTCATGATAATTGTCCCTGCCAACAGTTTCGGCTGCTAGTTCTGCGAGCTCCTGGGAAGGGTCTGCCCCTGGAGAGATGATGATCAACACTGGCTCCCATTCCATTGTCTCGGTGTAGAGACGCCGCAGATTCAGAGGAGGGGGTGAGAGCTCTTTCATATCTGCACAGAGGAGGAAAAAGGGGTAGGAAGATGACAAAAAGAGTCAAAAAAGGATCTGTAAAATGTGTGTCAACATTACGTTCAAATTTGATACGGTACTCAGAGTCAGAGTAAGTGGATATATTGTGCAGGGAGGATACTAGCAATGCATAGAGCAAGGGCTGAACACAGCAGGAAAGAAGAAATAGAGGGAAATGCTAGTACACAGCAGCAAAGCGGTATTTTGTGAGGGTAGATGGGTTAGAAGGAGACATATATGAGATAGACAGGGAGACAGAGACAAGGAGGGGAAGACAGCACCTAAACAGGGTGGTGATGTGAAGAGAACTCTGGGGTAAAGAGGAAAAAAGGGAGGGACGAGGGAAAGCGGAAAGGAGGTGGTAATGGAGAAAGGGAGATGGGAATAAGAGGAAGACACTAGGAAAGACAGAGAGAGAAAGTTTAGGAGGGTGATGTGCTATGCATATTGAGTACTAGGTATGCAGCAGAATTCACCACACAGAGAAGAACACCTTGTCAGCCCCCTGGTGTTGAGAAGCCGAGCTCTTCCTATATCAGTGTGTGTTTGTGTGTGTGGTGTGCAACCCCTTATTGAGAATACTTAAGCTCTAATCCCGCTGTAATATATTGAATCACATATCAGATACGGGTTAATAGTGACACACATGCAACCATGCAGGCACGCCGAGCATGAGTGGCTGTGTTAGAAATTCCTTTGTGACATTTTTTGTGCAAGTATCAGCAGATATCGCTTTCAGACACGAGTGTGCACACACAAACAGACACACACACGCACGCACGCACAGTGCTGTCTTCTCTGGTTGGCGCAGCTGCCCCATCCTGAACATTCTTTTGGTGTCTGCTGCCAAATGCAATCTGCTGCACTGAAGTACACATGCATGCACATACACAAGGTCTTAGTGGAGAACATCGCCGAGTGACCTTTTGCCGCATCGCTATGGCAACACTAAGAAAAACAGTTCTCGGACCACATGGCTTGTGATGTCTCTCTGCAAAGTAAGGGAGAATTGGCAGAACGTGGGCCTGCACAATTAAATACACAACTACCTTTGACGTGTGCAGGTAATCAGTATTCATGCTGCAGACCAGCATCCTCCGTCTGAATAGCAAAGTTCACCTTGGCCTTTACAACACGCTATCAAAAAACAGGGCTAAGATGAGCCTGGAAAAGGACAGGACTGGTCTCTCTGTGGTTCAAACAGTGCTGTTGAGGAAACACTGAGTGACTGTGAAAGAACGGTGCTCACATACAATCCTTGGCATTATGAGCATTCAAGTCTTTCTATAAAAATTTCATTATCTTTCTGTCAAAGTCACTATTTTTGTGAAAGAGGTTTTGTGTGTTTTGAGAAGTTGTATGAGCAAGCACCGAGTCTCTATGTGTGTGTGTGTCTGTTGTATTCATTCAGGCATGCCTGGGTGTGTGAGAGCAGTGCCCAGGCCTGGACTGGAGGAATTGAGTGAGATTAGCTGTAAGAGGATTACAGACCATGCCTCATTAGCATACTGATTTACTGCCAAAAACACATACACATAGACACAAAATCTTCTTCTCTTCTGTTCCTTTTTCATCTGTCTGTCGCTCAAGCTCTTTCAAATATACATTCACTATTATCCACCTCATCCATTGTACACACAGTACACTGTTATCAGTGGGTTACTGCACATGTAAGGATTGTGCAGATGATCTCTGTATCATGATTAAAGAAAAATGTCTACCTATGTATAAAAATAGATACAAAGATGTGACACTTGTGTTTGAGAAATAAGCTCAGTCCACAACAGAAAATAAGACCACTAAGACAGAGAGATGGGAAATACATACACTCACTGGACCGTTTATTAGGTACACCATACAAGTATTGCCTTCAGAACTGCCTTAATCATTAATGGCATAGATTTAACAACATTCTTTTCAGATTTTGGTCACACTGAAGATTTGCCAGCTACTCATCCATGATGGGAATCTGCCATTCCACTACATTTCAAAGGTGCTCTATTGAATTGAAATCTGGTGACTGTGGAAGATATTTGAGTACCATGAACTCATTGTCATGTTCAAGAAAGCAGTTTGAGATTATTTGAGCTGTTCAAGCAACCATCAGAAGATGGGAACAATGTGGTCATAAAGGGATGGCTGTGGTCAGCAACAATGCTCAATTGGTACTAAGAGGCCAAATGTTTGCCAAGAAAATATTTCCCACACCATCACACCGCCAGCCTGTCGATATAAGGCAGGATGCATCCATGCTTTGATGTTGATTGCCCAAATTTCTGGCCCTACCATCCAAATAATGCAGCAGAAATCGAGTCTGCTCAGACCAGGCAATGTTTTCCAACCTTCTGCTGTCCAGTTTAAGGGACCCTGTGCAAACTGCAGCCTCAGTTTGCTGTTCTTAGCTGACAGGAGTGGCACGCAGTGTGGTCTTCCGTTATTCTAGCCCATCTGCATCATGGACTGATGTGTTATGCATTCAAAGATGCTCTACTGCATAATCTGGTTGCAACAAGTGGTTATCTGAATTACTGTTAGTTTCCTTTAGCTTGTAGTAGTCTGGCCATTCTCCTTTGAGCTCTACCTTCAAGGCTTGGATCTCAGCATTTTGATGATCAGTTTAAACTTCAGTAGGTCATCGCGATCATATCTGCATGCCTAAATGTACTGAATTGCTGCCATATGATTGACTGATTAGATATTTGTGTTAATGAGCAGCTTAATAGGTGTACTTAACAAAGTGGCAAATTAGTATATATTTCAATTAGAAGATTATTTTGGAAATGTCTGACATTCACTGCATTCTGATCATGTAGTACTGACAAAAAAAATGAAATGAATTCAAATAGTTTTATTGTTAGTGTGAAATTTTTATCTGCAACTAACAACAATGCCAGAAAATGGAAAACACACAGGGGTCCACGTCCATTCCTTGATGGGTTAATGCACTGGTGCAAAGGTGACTTGCAAATATTTACACAACCAAGCAGCCATTCTGTCATGATGGATATGTGTTTAAGAAAGCAAACTTCAAAAAAGTTGGGGGAAAAAGTTTCTTCTTTTAACAAAGCTCTGTAATAGTGTCATAGATAAATACTTTGAGACAACACAGTTGACAAAAAAGAAACTTAGTTCTTGTTCTATAACACCTTGTAACTAAATATTGCTTTTCAGAGGGACAAGTGCTTCAGACTTGAAACGGAGGTTATCAATGGAAACTCTGACAGAAAGCACAAGGACAGTGCATAACACTGACCTTAAATTCAACAAACTAGTAAATTCCTTAAAGAGCGAGCAAAGCTGTGGACTGTCCACTGTACAGATGACAGCTGCTGGTTGCGTGTATACATGTAAAGAGTTCATACATGCACATAGTATGTGTCTGTGTCAGTAGGAGAGAGAGAAATGAAAAAAGAGCACAGACAGAGATTTGTGCGCGTGTGTGTGTGTGTGTGTGTGTGTGGCATTTACTTAAGGACAGTGACATTCCTGCAATGATGAAAGATAAATAAAGAGAGGATGCGAAGGACTATTGTGGAAAAAATAAAAACGCCACACCATTGATGACAAGTGGGAAAATACGGCTTAGAAGTCCTGAATAAAAGCCTTGTCTGAGAATATTTTGTTTGAGTAGAGTGTGAAAGCAGAAGGTGCACTTGAAAAACAAAGCACCTTTCTATATAGCGGAGTGAAAGCAGGAGAAAAATTCTTTACTGAAAGGAATAAAAGAGGACATCTTCATATGTTTATATCTCATTATTCATAGCAATCACAATAAATTTCAATTTGCTTCAGTTTATCATTTCAGTCACATTTTGGTTTGTTTACTTTCAAAATCTGCATTATATTTTGCATAATAAGAGAAAAAAGAGTGTTGGTGTATTTATTTTAATGATCTTGGTCTGACTAATTAGGGCAAAAAAGAAATCTTGTAAGCATCACTAAAGATGAAAGACGCTGTGAATTTGTTGTTTTTAACTGGGAATTATTTTTTATGTATATTCAGGTGCACAGCAAATATGAAAAGAACACACAGTAGTAACATGAAACACTTACCCAGAGTTTGAGAGGCAAAACATGTCATGGCACTCTGCAGTCGATCCGGTCTGACGGCCTGAACCAATAACAGCTAGAAGAAAAAAAAAACATCCCCAAAAACTGATAAAACAAAAAACTTATGTCAAACCAGTATGTGACATACTCCAAAGATTCAGGTATTAAGAAAAATAATTCCCTAAATTATTCATAGATCCACAGTCAGACTCACAGGGTGAGGGTTTGAGATCTTCTTTTTAATATATTTTAGAATGAAATATATATGCAAACGAGTATGTCACCTGCATGTAATGCATGTATTTGACTTTACAGATAAGTGGCTTCCGGCTTTCTTTGTCTTGAGAATAGGTAATTTTTTATTCAATCTGGAACCACGTGGGGAATGGTGTTTGGTTTTCCTTTCTATTTGACTATGGATTAAAAAAAGAAAGATTAAAGGATTTATTTTTTTTATTATACTAAAAGAAATGAGAGGGCGGGGTCCTCATCCGAAGCTGCCCAATCACTTTGGCTCCAGTCACACAGGCCTAGAGAGGGTTGGTAACCTGCTGGCAGCCACTGGTTGCAAGGAGTAATTTGTATTCCCCAACTGGTTGACAAGTTGTTGCTGGAGGTTGTTGGTTGTTGCAAAGGGAAATTGGTCACAAAAAGGTATAAAGGTGCTGCATTGAACATCTCCCTGTGATTGGTGCTGGAAGTTGCCTGTAGTTTGCATGCAAGACCGCAACTTGTCTGCAAGCGATATACATATACATATACAAGTTGATATACATATACATAAATTCTGTACTGTAATATTATGTATTTTTATAAGTTATCCTTTTAAGTAATTATGATATAATAACTATCAAAACAAGAAGAATTAGATGAAATTTGTATCTGGAGGGTAAATAAAAATGTTTAAAATAGCAGGCTGTCTGTTGTTGTCACAGCAATCAGTTTCTAAGCAGAAACAGGAGTGACCTATGCTGAAAGGTTCATCTTGAACCAACAAATGCGGGTGTTCAATGTTTCTATGGCTCACAGCTAAAGAAGTTGATTGAAAGCTGACCTGTTGGAAGGGAGTAATCTTCTTGGCAATGGAAGATGGGATTTCTTGTTCACACTGCGAGCTCTGCAAGAAGGACAGCCAAAGGTCTGAGTCGCTTAAACAGAGGGTCTGGTAGAGAGCCGGGAACGTAGCCTGCAAAAGAGAGGGGGCAAAAGTTAAAAGGGTGAGAGATGTAAGATGAATAGATCCAATCTTTAGCTTGGTAACGACTGGTTCACTGGCAATCTATTTAAACACCTTTAAAAATGCATTTTTTATGTCAGGAGGCAGTATTCCACTGTTATGCCTGTGCTGCATATTGCGGCAGACGGTAGATGATGTTAACATGGAACTTTTAAAAGAAAATCCATTGCTATCCCGAGCTGAGCATGTATGCTTTGTATGTTATTTTGTATCAGTGTGTTTACTTTTAAAATGGCCACTGCTCCGTGCCTCTCCTGATCAATCCAAGAAGGGAACTCCTACCAAGACAGGGGAGACGTTAGAGAGACAGAAAAGACAAAGTATGGTGTTTTCTTGTTTTTACAAAAAAAAGTTGAATTCTTACCTCTTTCTTAAACATTTCTCCTACGATGGACCCAGTAAAGACATCCCACTCCTACAACAAGCAGAAGAGTTCAGTTTAACACATTGAAAGCTAAAAAGCATAGCAGAAGAGTGTTCATTTTTAGGATTTATTACCTATTACAGTAACAAACAAAATGACTCACGCTCTCGAGGAAGAGTTCAGGGTACATCCCTTTCACAAAGTGTATAGCAAACATCAACTGGTCAGCCTGCCATAGATGTAATGAAAAGAAGTGATAGAAAAGGATAAAAAGAGAGAGAGAAAGAGCGGGAAAAAGGGGTTATTATGGTATGGGTACACTAGTGATAAAAGCAGCAGGATGAGTTCTGACATGTACAGGGCTATACTCCTGCTCCGACTCAGCCAAATGCTGCAAAATGATGCAATGAGCCTTCAAAGTATAAAAGGTTAATTTCCAGGTTTCAAGTTCCCCCTTAATAATAAACATGCATTTTGTGTTTACTTGTGTTATTTTTGTCAAATATTTAAATTTTAAATAGGAAATCAGGAGTGGTGTATACTACAGTGGTGTATACTACACCACTGTAGTATACACCAGATGAATGATGCACAATCACCTTCTTTTAAAGTAAAATAGTACCATTTTTTTAACAAGTTTAAACCCCCCTATGATAAAAGTGAAAAAATAACAATGAACTATATTCTGTACATACATAAAGGCAAACAGTAAAAATACATGTAAAATAAAAAGATAA
The DNA here is from genome assembly GCA_015106755.1 of Etia nguti. Taxonomy (NCBI): domain Eukaryota; kingdom Metazoa; phylum Chordata; class Actinopteri; order Cichliformes; family Cichlidae; genus Etia; species Etia nguti. The sequence goes on along the minus strand of VUQG01001063.1, from coordinate 35,501 downwards.
ACTTGTTTTAAACAAAGGAACTATAGTAACTTAGTTGCTGCAGTAACTCTCAAGAAGTTCTTTCATTTCCTACCCGAGCATGCTTGATGTAAGACTTCTATGAGTCACGACTTTCTAATATAGCTCACATCTTACGTCTGTGGTGGTATAAATGGCCCATAACTGGCATTATATAAATGTATTGATTCTACTGAATTCTCATCATTTGCATGTAACAATACCACAGTACTCAATAAACAAACACACAATGCACCTAATAACATTCACAGTGGAATACACCCACACTGCTTCTGTGACCGCCACGCATATTTATGTTAATCTAATTTCATGCACTTAACAACTGGCAAGGGCAACCACATTAGAATTAGCATGCTTGTCCGTAATAAGTCTCAATGCTCTATAAAGTGGGCAAAAAAAGGTTAAATGTGTTAATAAATTCAGCCGGGCTATTTATAGCAGCTGATGTCACTGCTATCAGATGGAGAGAAGGTAGATAATGGAGATTGTAGTCTGTCAGAGAACAGCTATTCATCATTTGGGTGTGTTTATTGGATGATTATCTAATGCATGTTACCAAAAGAGGAGGTTCACACAGGGCTCAGAGAATCTAATTATAAATTAATTTGGGTGCATTTTTATCTATGCACCACTGGCAACAAATCCAGAGTAATAGTGAAGAATTGATATTATACAGCAGTTTGTTTCTTCAGTCCAAATGCAGGACCAAGTGGTTGTTATTTATTTATTTGTCTCTTCCAAAGGGGCATCAACACAGGAAATGGCTGGCAGTGGCAACCAGAGACCATAAGAAGGCAATGTGACCTAGGGACAGCACTGAGCAACACAAAGTAAACTTTTCTTAACTTTGAGGTGAGAGATTGAAGCGACTACCAGTAAAAGAGCAGCATGAAGGATAGTCTTAGTTGATATTTGACAGGTGGTAAATACATTAGAATGTTACCTAGGTAACCAGAGCCTGGGATGTCTGCGAGCTATTAACCATCAGCTACAAAGTGATGATGAGCGAATTGCTTCCTGTGTGTTTGTGTGTGTGTGAGTGTGTGTGTGTGTGTGTTCCATGTTTAAATATCTTTGTGGGGACCAAAAATTGGAATGTTATTATTTTTTATGGCGACCAATAGCCCTTATGGGGACAAAATGCAGTTAGGTTATGGATAGGTTTAGGCTAAGGGTTACGGTTAGGCATTCATTTTTTAATGGTTAGGGTTAGGGAAAGCAGCTAGGGAAAGCATTATGTCAATTAGATGTCCCCACCAAGATATGAAAACACGACTGTGTGTTTGTGTGTTCCAATGGGGACCAGACTTTTTCACAGGTGTACTTTCCTGAGACCTTCCAGGTAGTTACAGGACGTGTTTTAAAAGCTTAACTTTAGTGACTGTTTTTAAAATATGAGTATTTTCTAAGAGTTTCCCTTTGTTTTGTTGCAGACATGTGGGTTTTTGGTTAGACACAACACCTCCACACACTCCACCCATAAAAAAGCTAAATAAATCAAGAAAGAAAATAAAGCATTTTTACATAGTCCACGTCTTCAAAAACCTTCCTAACACATCTCTGCTTGTCACCTACTATATTCTGTACTTTTACCAACCAGATGAAGAGCCAGCTTTGACGTGCAGCAAAGTTAATTTTCAGGTTACAGTCAGACCAGACATCTCAACTGCCATGACCTCTGTCCAACCCTCTCCATGCTTCATCTCTTCATCCATGTCTAAGTGATTTACCCCAAGTTGCAAAGTTCAAGCCCGTCTACTGAAGTGCTGCAGCAGTGGATACTGTACAGCTGCGCACACGCAAAGTTGAAGAGTAAGATGACTGATCACACAAAGCACAAAAAATGTGCCACATTTCTGTGTGCATGTGTCACTCTGTGTGTCAGTCAGAAAGAAATGAAGCTGAAAGAGTCTAAAACCATGAAAGTCTGTTACTAGTATAGTGTATACTAGAATAGCGGCAGGTAAAGACCCCAGGTAGACTGTACAACCTTGTCTATACGTCATATATGCCACTACAAGTGAAACTAATGCCTTGTCCAAGTCATGAGATGCATCTAAATTCTCACATTCACAATAATAGGACTAGAATAAAAACCCACATTCACAATCTGTCCATAAAGTAAATTCATTCTTCTTTGAGCATATTTTTTTAAAAACAAGCATAAAAATATTAAATAGCTAAACAAGGTCAAATGGCATAGTCTCTAAGATTTAAAACAACAGCGGTAAGTGTTTTCTGAAACTATTCGGTTTTCATGGAATTTAACACAGGAAGATATAGGCCTGTTAAAATTTAATATTCATGATGATGATTTCTCACACATTTTGTTTTTCCACTTTCTGTCCTGCTCATTATCAACATCCCCCCACCCCTCCCCTCTTCCCCTCAGAGTTATCTCTTTTTCAGCACACATGAGGGTGTTGACAGAAGGACTGATAAAGTAGCCCAGTGTTTCCCCTCTGCTAATAACTAAGCGGCTAACGATATATGTACATGTTTGTGCGTAGCAGGTAAGAAGATAACCTACAGATGTGATCAGCAGTGAACAGCCACCCTGACTCTCCTTAAAATCTCTATTACTAAAACTGGGAAAACACACACACACACACACACACACACACACACAGTAAGAAAATTGTATTTATCACTCTCTGATCAATCCAACGATTGCTGTGTTGTTCAGTATTTGACGCTTCATTAGTGTATTAGCTTCAGAGGTTTAAAGTATGTACTAAGTAAATGTACATGATTATTTGATTATCTTTTTGATTTTAACTCTTTGCAAAAGAGTATTTGACAGCTTTACAGACTTTATGTCAAGCCCGTGTGCTCCTTTCTCCTTTCTATTCATCTGACAGTACGTGACTGTTTCTAAATGCACAACCTGGTCAACTTTCCATAAAAGTTGCAAAGTTAAAAATACAAATTTATACTTGCCAAGGCTGATGCATTACTTTCAACAAAGAATAATAATGAACAGGTAACTAACAATCAGGCACACATGAATATAATTCCTGGTGATTAAAGAGTTGTTTTTTGTTTTTGTTTTTATAAATTTGGCATAGGAATTCGTGGTTCGTGATTTTCCCACACACCCATCTCTAGGGTTTAGGGTGAATGATCTAAAAATATCCAGGAAGCAGCAGTCGTCAGGGTAAAAATGCCTCGGTGATGTCAGAAGTTAGAGAGGTAGACTTCTTTGAGACGATAACAAGGTAACAGAAATTAAAATAACCACACCACCAAAATATGCAGAACAGCATCTCTGAAAGCACAGAACATTGAACCTTGACGCAAACAGGCTGCAGCAGCAGAAGACCACACTGGGTATCACTCCTGTCGGGTAAGAACAGGAAACTGAGGCTTTGATTTGCTTGGACTCGCCAAAATGGGACAACAGACAATTGGAAAATGTTTAACTTTCTGATGAGTTTTAATTCGAATGGTAAGTTCAAAACTCGGTGTAAACCAATGACTGTATAAACAACATGAAAACGTGGATCCATCCTGACTTTAGGCTGCTGGCGGTGGTGTAATGGTTTGGCATACATTGTCTTGGCATACTTTGGACACCTTAGTATTAACAGAGCATCATGTAAATGCCACAGCCCACTTGACCATGTCCATCTGTTTTATATATTATCCACTAGTAACATACAAATCACCAAAATTACCCAAATAAATTATCCTAACAACGTTTGCGTTGTAGTTTTGTTTAAATATGTGTTTTACCTTGAAAAGAGACCGACAGACATACTCATAAACCATATTCTTCAAGTTGGCTCCTAAAGCTGCAATCCTGGCTTCAGTATTCTCTTCTTCCTAAAATGTAAAACAAACAAACACACAGACATAAATGAGCTGAAGAGACACTGGGCATTAAATAGGACGAACTGATTTTACAAAAGGATGTCGTGTCACAAAAAAAAAAGCTTTTATTAATATCAAGCAGGAAAGGCAGGAAAAGTGTCTGTAACTGTATTTTATTATAAATAACTGTGTCCTAGATGTACTAGCAACAGCACAATAATTGACAACAGCATTTTTATTTTAGTGTGTTCTTTTTTTCTGTCATATCAGGGCAACCCGATTGTCTCAAGGCTGTTCAGGAGTGCATGTGCATCTATTTTACAATTACACCATGATAATAACACATACAGAGAAAGACACAAAAGAAATAAATGGAAACAGTAAAAATAAATAAATAATTAAAATAATTCCAGATGGACTGATGCTCTGCCCCATCAGTTTTTTTTCCATGTATGGGCCCTTCTGCCTCTCCTTTCTGAATCTCTGCTATTTTAAACCTTTGCAAAAGCTAATCTAGGCTTCCTAACCTGCTTCCATTCAAGGTGTGTGTGAAGTTTTTTTCTGTTATATAGTTATATTAAAAAAAAGTTATATAACACACTTCAGTTGTCCGACCATTGCACCATTGTGTATACTATACGTATACACAACAAAAACACAAGTCTTTTGTGTGTCTTTTCCACATGGGTATGCTTGTTAAAGTGTGTATGTCAGCCATGACAGGGTAAAATCCTCTTGTCAGATTTCAGGAGCCATCTGCACTTCGTGGCAAATTAAACTTGCTTATTCAACACACAAACCAATGGATGCAAAGACAGATAGTCCATGAATCAGTGCACTATTCTGACTATCCTGCTGACCGTAAGACAACATACACACTCATACATAGAAACATGTAAGAGTGGTGACCAACTGCTGCCTGGTGACATTCTTGGATGGCAGCACTGGCTCTAACAACCCACACAGGATTTGGGGGAATTAGTGTTTAGTCTCTCAACCCAGTCTATGTGTGCCGGTGTGTATGTGTGTGCACATGCATGTATGCACTCTTAGGGCTCAGATGGGGAACAGCAGTGTGATACATGCACGATGTGCTCCAGCTGTACAGGTCAGACTGAGATACTTACTTGCAGAACAACACAAAAATGATGACTTTAAATGAAAAATAATCCTTCAAAAAAAATGTTAACAAAGTAAATTAAGCTGAATTTATCAAAAATAAATTGAGCTAGACAAAATATTCTTAAACAACTACAGACACCATGTATCTTTTGCAGTCTGCTTCAGTGTAAACATATTGTCTTGCACTCATGCTTGTACTGATGAGTAATAAATGTATTAAAAAAATAAGCAGTAGCAAAACTGCTTTCCTCTGTAACTGCCAAAAACAGCAATTTACATTATTGTGAATAAGATTGCAAAGCAGTTTTTTAATGTATGAAACACTGGGGGGTCTACCTATCAGATGAACAGTGGATGGATCCCAGAGTCCTCCAGCCTGATTGGTGCCTTATCTTTGGGCAAATTACTGAACCCCAAGTTGCCCTCTGATGTGTGTGAATACTACAAAGCGTAGATAGAAGCGCTGTATAATGTGTGTGTGATTGGGTCAATGAGACTTGCAGTAAGAAAGTGCTTTGAGTGCTCAACTGAGTAGAAATGCGCTACATAAGTACCACTCCATTTTATTTTTTTTACCATCAATGTACAATGAGTTGTGATGCAAATTAAGAAAATGAGACTTTCCCGTATAGTCTCTTTCCCGATAACAGTTTATAGATGAATTTCTATGTCACAGGACCAGCCTTTCCCAGAAGATCTGTAATGATGCAACGTTTATTTTCATCTTTGAGGGTGTGTGCCTGATTGGAACAATTGAAGAGTTGCTCTGCTCTTAGTGGTTATTACGTCATTTGACTTGCCCAACAACCGCCTGAGCCACTTATGAGGCAGACCAATCGAAAGGTACAAGGCCAACTGAAGAAAGAAGCAGAAATCTCTGGTCTGAGCGCACAATGCACTGAGCACAACTGTTATTGTTTATTGGAGAAAAGTGAACAAAATTTCATTATAAAGGCTTTTTAAAAATTTAATTCTATTTTTTTTCCAGGCAACTTTGCTAATTTAGAGGTTTAGGCTATTGCTTGAACAGAGCTAGCATTGTGAATAGCTCTACCCAATAGCTGTGTGCATATATATCTATTGTGTATGAGCAGTTGCCAGGCAACCACAGAGACCCTCTCCAAAAAAAACCTTGTTAATTAGCGAGCAGTTTAGAGGCTTTATTTTTTTTTTACTGCTGGACAGAGTCGGGCTAGGTCAGTTTCCAGTCTCTATGTTAAGCTAAGCTGACAAGCTGTCGGTGATAGTTTCACATTTAGTTGACAGAAAAGACAGAGGTGTCAACTTTCTCAATCAACTTTGTCAGAAATTAAATAAATGCATTTTCCAAAATGTCCAAAGCTATTCTTTGAAGCTAAACATTTTCTATTTCGTTCATACACACATACCATGGGCCATCTCCACTGAAACATCAACTACACTAAACTGCCTAAGCATCCTTTAGCTGGTATATTAATAAAAGAGCACAGATTGTTCATATATCCGATAATATACAATGCCACGACTGGAAACACGTGAACACACACACTGAAAACACTCAACTGCTATTTTACACAGTTTCATTTTATGCCCTGATTGTGAGACTATTTGGAAGTGTGTGTATTAACCTTTTTTTAATCCACTGAACAAATCTTTGTTTAGTCACATGGAAATGTTTTGTTGATACTGATTTCACCTTAAGTGTATATTAAACACAATTATTAAAAGAAAAGTGTCTTAAAACATGAGTGAAAAAGGGAGTACAGTACAAGCTGTAAGGAATTTCTTGCTGCATTGTATATATTTTATTCTGTATACATCTTATTTATTTATTTATTGTGATCTGCTTGCATTTCTTTTACCACCAATGTGGGACAGTACTCCAATTTCATTGTGCTATTGTACAAAGTACGACTGTGCAGTAACAATAAGGCTCCAAAAGTTGATTCTGTTCATCTGGACGTAGCGTTTTGTGGGAGAAACGTTTCGTCACTCATCCAAGTGACTTCATCCAAGTGACTGAAGAAGTCACTTGGATGAGTGACGAAACGTT
>VUQG01001063.1:7352-24811 GCA_015106755.1 Etia nguti | reverse complement strand
CTCAGAATTCTATAGGGAATCCGTGTCTGACCCAGAGGACTAGAATTGGAGGGTGACTTCTCCTGGCTTTCTGTTTTCCTAACAAAGAGATTTCCTGAGGCTCCAACAGACAGTGCATCCTTATTGACGCTTACAATGGAGGATAAGCAGCAGCTTGGCGTGGTGGCTCCAGAGGAGTCATAACAGAGGCAGCAGAAGGACTGCAGGTTAAGGAGAAGGGTCCAAACCCAGACAGGCACTACTTTAAGTGCCAAACACTTCGCCCCTTTGTTTCTTCCTGCTCTGGGCAGCATGGCCTTGAGCGAGCTTGTGGTGTTTAGTAGCTGAAGGGGAGCTAGATGCAGGCACCTCTGAAAAAGGCAAGTCAGCCTCAGTAAAGCATTGTCAAACCAGGCCAGCCTCGTGGTCCTCTCAGCTAATGGCATACAGCTGGAGTTGATGCAAACATCATCTGTCAGAGCCTGCCTGAGATATTCAATGCCAAGACACAGTGGACATCTGTCACGGCCATCCTCTGGGCTAAGAGGGACCAAACACGCCTGCAGGATAGAGTACCTGTGCCAATTTCAATAAATGGTGTAGCAGTGAGGCACAAATCTAACACAAGCAGCAGGTATAATGCTGCCAAATTAGCAATGTTAAAGAAGAGCGATGAGCATTCAGCCTCTAGTTCAGACGTAGTGGTTTCTTGAGTTACTGTTGCTTTTATGTCAACTCAAAGCAGTCTGCCCATTCTCCTCAATGGATATTTTCAGTTTTTTAAACTATGATGGGATGATGATGATGATGATGGAAGGTTTGTTTTCTGTTTTTAGTCTTTTTGCAGTTCAAGTAGTTGGATTGAGGTTTGAGTGGGCTGTGGCTGTAGCTATTTAAATTATCTGTGTTGAGAACAAAATGAACACACTGTCTTGTCAGTAATTTTTGTTTTCATATTTGTCTGCAATGACCAGAATACAGAATAACTGGCCCAATTACTGATTATTAAGATATCACTAGTTACAGAGGCTAAATCATCAGAAAACAGCCCCTCCAGTGGATACATTTACACAGATTCATTGAACTAAACTTCAGTACCCAGCAATAACAGTTTCTGGTCATGATGAAGTGCTCCATCAGACATATGCGTCAGCGTTCAGGGGAGGGAAACTGATCGCGACAGCAGCAACTCCTCCTGCTCAGTCTGTACACACTGTTTTATTTTGTCTACCATACCCTCCTCAGGCTTAGTCCTCACCAGTGGGTGGGAGCAAAAACAAGATCTGCAGTGCAGAGAAAACTGAGCATTCACACTGGAAGAAAATGAGGTTTCCCCAACATGAAATCATCATCTCCATATTCAGGTCCACAGGTATTTGGGCTCTGAAATAATTCTGAATTTTGTTTTGCACACCACCAAAGCAGATCTGGTGTGAAGCGATCAATACATGATTGAAATGTAGACTTTTAGCTTCTACTCAGGTGATTTTTTTTTTTCAAAATGTACTTCTTTTTTTTTAGGCAACATTAACTGGACAAACTAAAAGAAATTATAAATATCAGGACTGTTAGGAGAATTTTTTTGCCAACATCGAAATACTATGAACTCAACAATGTATAGATTTGTACTCCATAATGTAGAATCCTTCTCTATATTTCTCTCACAGTATATGTCAGCATGAGTACCTCCAATAGGGATTCTTCCAGCTGAGCCAGCTGTATCTTCTTGTCTTCCTCTTGCTGTAGTAGCCTTGTTTTCTCAGTCTCCAGTTCTGGCTTTTCTTGCTGTATGGTCAAGGCTAGCAGCTAACATACAGACACACAAATAAAGAGCCAGTGGGCACACTGTGTGGCAACATCAAGTACATATCCCACGTATTTGTGTTATTAACTTTAAAGTTATTTTCGGACATGATTATGCTCAATAGGCACATTTTAAATTACTGGCATTGTACATTTTATATGCATTTGTATTTGTGTGCTGGTTGAATGGGTTACCTGTCCCCGCAAGCCTGCCCTGGTTGTTGTGAAGTTGACCTCGGTAACCACTGAGACGGCATCAGGAGGGATAAAGGGACTGGGATTCCGTGTTGCCAGGAAGAGACGGAAGTCCTCATTGTAATCAATAACCTTGTCTCCTATCTGTACCACATATCTAGGACCTGCACGTGTGCAAATTTGTCAGTGTAGACACAACAGAAGAGTCTCTTAACAAAATACCTTGTATCATATCAACTTTTAACTTTATCCTACCTTCCGTCCTTTTACTTTTCTCCCTCTACTTTCTTCCCCTTCTGTCGTCTAGATGTCCACAGTGCAGAACTGTCACTTTTTTGTCTCAGCACTTTTTTTCTTTCTTGTTCAACACCACTTTTAAGTGGATAACTTGCCCTTTCGCATACTGTCTCTGCCCCCGCTCTTTCCAATTCTGCTTCAAATAGCGAACCGCCTCTCCCTGGATGATTCAGAGCCTTATGAATCACACATCATTTTTACAGGTATGTTTTCACCCTCTGTTTTTTATATATGTGATTGGAATGCAATTACCTAAAAGGAGAAACTAAAGTATTACTGGCTATGGAAGATGCTTCAAAACCAGTCATGTATGAATACAGACTGCATTTTTGGGGGGCTTTTTTTTCCAATTTTGTAAGACAATTTCAAAGAGTATTCATCCATAAAATGGAATGACCAAAGGACTGCATTGCGTGTTTTTTTCTATGGAAAGTTTTTATTTTCCAACAGCTGCAAAGTATTTGAGCTGTCTGAAATATTAAGTGGATAAAATAACCACTATTTTGATATTTTGAGGACTATTAATTGGTGATATTTTTACTACATACAATTCATTAGGCTTAAGCTAAAGAAAATGGGTGGATGGATGGATGTTAGTAACATATTATGTACATACAGGCTAGTCCTTGTGTAAAATAAGAGCTATTTATGTCTAGTGCATGCATGTTTCTCATGTGTGTTAGATCTGAATAAACCTGTGGACACTAAATGAGAGAACACTAGGGTTCTATAGCATCTTATCTCATGCATACAGAAAAAACCCTCAAAATTCAAAAGTCTAATTTGCTCTTTCTCTTTGCAAGCTCTTTCTTTCTAAAAAGGCAAGGAAGAAAGACTAGGAAATTCAAGGAAAATCAATAAGTGAGCTCCTACTGAGAAACTACCACACTTTACCTGAAAGGTCTATTTCTGTGATTGTACAAATAATGAGAAGTGACACACGGAAAGCAATTACTTCTTATGTACCACAGTGTGATAATGCAGCAAACCTGTTTTCTTTTTTTCACTCATTGTTATTTATCCACCGTCTCCTTCGTTCACACTTTTCTTTTTCATTTGCAATGCTCGCCCACAGTATGCTCATTAATTCTTTAAAATATAACTAACATGATCAGTTGAATGGCACACTCAAAATAATGGACATGGTACAAAGGTTCCCAAGAGTTTGTTGAAAAAAAAAAAAGTAAGTCAGGAGCAAGTTATTAATAAGTTATTAATATCACTGACATCAAGACTCACTATCAAAATGTAAGGTTTGAGACACTAATTTGAATCTACTGGCTTTCAATCATTATCTAAAGTTTGGTAAAAAATGAAGTACACACTCTTTAAATTCTAAGGTTTTATGTATCGGGGCATAGTAAAAAGAATCTAGTCCTTAGCAGGTTTTACAACTAGCAAAATACAACTTCTGACAAACTACAACTGCTTCCACAGGAATTGAGAGTGTGAGTACCAACCACTTTAATCAAATTCCCTTTATTAACTGATCGTCAGCAAGTGTGAGCATCTCTATAAAAGCTTTGCAGGTCTGGTAGATTCAGGTGTGTTAACACAGTGCGAGGAGTAAATGTTCAGCAATGATCTTAGAGAAGCAACAGCTGCTGTGCAATAATCTGGGATGGGTTATTCTTGTTATTTCTTTAAGTTTTCAACATGATCCCACACTGCTTCAACAATGTTGAGGTTCCGGCTCTGGGGAAGCTAATCCATGACTGATAGTGATCCACTGTGTTTTTCTATCCAGGGGGATCAAGAGCTGACGGTACTTTTCTATGTCTGTAATTCCATCAGTTTTGATAAGATCCCCAACACCACTGGCTGAAATTCAGCCCCAAACCATGACAGAGCCTCCACCGTGTTTTATAGAGCTGTTACCACTGATTTCAGCCCAGCTCTTGAGTAATTCAGCATAGCTCAGCCTTTTCTCCCTTTTTGCCTTCCTTGTGAATGGCTTTTTAATTGCCACCCTTCCACTGAGACCATTTCTGCTGATGCTTCAATGAACAGTAAATGAATTGACCGAAGGGCCAGATGCATCTCTGAGGTCCTGCGTCAGGTCTTTGCTGAATATTTTTTCTGTTTCTTGACTTTTTGATACTGTTCATCTGCTGTAGTTTGTTTTTTTTAAAGCCTGCCACTTCATCTTTTGTGATCAGCTTTGTAGTTTCCTCAACACACAGTCCACACCATATTGTTTTATGCCAAGTTTTCAGCTAATAGCTCATCAATAATCACCTTGTTAGTGCAAAAATATTATTTTTTTATGCCTGTCAAACTGTGTTATCTTTTCCATTTTTCATAGATTAATTTAATACAGACAGACATAGACATTTCATAAAGAAATGTAAACAAATGATGCGTTTTTGCTACAGGCTTCTAATAACAAAGTGCCTAAAGATAAAGTTTAAAATTGGTTCTTTAGCAAGTCATCTGTAAACAATTCACAGGTCAGTGTTAAGCAACCGAACAAACAAAAAACAATGACAAGATAGAAGGCCTGAAAATGAGTGAAAAAAAAACTATGTCCAAAACTAAAACTCTGGAGATCACTTTAAACATATTACAAGTCTGGCAACTTTGAAGTAAATTACACAGAAATTAGGTGTGCTTCTGCATTTTGGCTGAGTTCTTTTAACTTTCTTTTTACTGTGACTGTATTGTGGAAAGGTCTTGTCTGAATATAAAATAAAACATGAATAGTCAATGTTTAACCATTTGATTTACTTAATATTTTACAGAGTAAGGCTTTTGAGAGTGAGAAGAAGTACTGTGATGGCCCAATGCACTAGTCAGGATTGGTTAATTAAACTTTGAGGCAATATCCCTCAGAATGGGATTTCACTACGCTGCAGAAAAGTAGCCCCTGGATAGAGGTGAGTAGTCAGCAACCTGAGGTTGCTTAAGCCTCTGAAATATGCCCAAAAGAGTTCTTCAGCCCAACTTTGTATGAAATTGGTGTTTGTGCTTGTGAGAATGTGTGAGTACCCTGTGCTATGAGGTCTCTCCTCAGCAGCGGATAGAGCACAGGTTCAACTCCATCCATCTCTTGGATGATAAGGGTTTTTCCAAATCTGACTGCCAGCTCTAGGGATGTCATGAAGTTATTATCCTATAGAGAGAAGGCACACAGACACCCGGTACTAAGAGATTACATTAAATTTTAGAGGTGGATGGTAACACAGTTCTCCCTTGTATCTGGTGGATGGAAGAGCAATCATAGTTGTACGATTGCGATTAAAAAAAAAGAAAAAAAAGAAAAAAATTTACAGTTGTAAGTTGAATAAATCTCATATTTTCTTTCTAAACATAGTAATTACACCTAGAGTGTCTAGAGAGTTTTAACAAGTTATTAAGCAAAAACCAAACAATTTAAATACATATACAAAAAATAAATAATTAAATGAGTGTTTTCAGTGTACTTAATGACACTAATGCAGTAAATAATATGTAGCAGTTAAGTGATGAGTAATGGACACCAGTGTTAATTAATGTAATCATCATAATTTTTTGCTAAAATCATTACCTGTACCGATCAAGGTATGGTTAAGACTTGCTTCTAAATGATTAAGATATTTTAGTAGAGTAGATAAACTTGGATTCATTAGACAAGAAGAAACTGATCAGTCAAGAATGTCTAATGGAAAACTTAGAAAGAGAAGAAAGAACAGGTTAGAATGACGGTTAACTGATTTAAACAAAGCACATCACCAGTGTGTGCACAGGAGTTTGCAAAACCAAACAGATTAATGACCCTCCATTCCACGACACATGTTACTGATTGTGTGTTGTTACCTGCTGGTTGATAACCTCTAGTCTGTGCTGTTTGAGATGTGTACATAGCCACTCTGTAGCTCGGGATGATGGGTCGATGAGGAATGGACAAGCGACACTCTGAGTGAGAAACAAAGAGAAAGTAGGACATTTCAGCTTTCAACTCACCAAGAAGAAGGATATACACTGTATGTGTTTATGCATGTAGTTTAGCCCGGTACAGTGCTGTCATACTTATACCAATCAACACCACCTTCCTATACCAGGCACAGGAGTCTTTCTCTCACTTTCTTTCTTACTCTCTCTCACATACACACCAATGATTACAGTCTTGTTATACATTGAAAGATGAAACCAGTGTTTTTGAAACCTCTAACAGGATAGGGTCCACTGTTCTTGTACCACCTGAAGTGTGCAGCAATATAAAAAGGTCTTTAATACCTTTAGAAAAAAATGGTTGTGAATGCTCATGAGCCTGACAAATAGGTTGAAATAAGTCATGTTATTGTGAGGCAAATCATCTACTAGTCTTGTACATGAAACTACCGACAGTTTGCCCACGAGTAGTTACGGCACATTCAGCGAGAGACAAGACCATTTGATGTCTCCAAGAACCCCAAAATTTAACATGATCTACAGGTCATTTTTGCAAGAGTGTATGCGTACACATACTCCCTAGACACTTTATTGGGTACACCTGTTCATCTGCCCCTTAATGCAAATTTCTAACCACATGGCACGAACTTAACGTGCCATGTCAGAAAGGTCAAACAATCCCAAACAATCTCATTGTTATGTTCTTGAACATAGCAATGAGTTCACATGACTGAAATGGACTCCACAGTCACCATCCCAGTCCACAAGTGCACCTCTGGGATGTGCGAGAGATTCGCATTATGTATGTGCAGAAATCAACCAGCATGTCAGCAGAGACCGAAATCTCTGAGGAATATTGTGCCTTGTTGAATCTATGCCATGAAGATTAAGACAGTTCCGATGGCAAAAGTTGTCAAACCTGGTTCTCTCTAAGTGTACCTAATAAAGTGACCAGCACATCGCTTTCTCACTAGTTTTAAGGCAAACACAAAAGCAAAAGAGAAACACAGAGAGATAAAGAAACACTAAATAAATAAACTAGCTATGGAGGAAACAGCTACAAGGATGAATGATGGACTTCTTACCTTCAACTTGAGTGCATTGATCTGAAGGTGGTGATGATAAAAACGACACACAAACACGATACAACCAAATGGAGCACAGACGTATGGCAACAAGGACACAACTTTCGGTACAGCTACACTTGTTTTATCATGTAAATGCGGTGTCTGTACTGTACTTTGATGTCTTTTTAAATATTTTATACAATGACATTAAATAAGCAAGTCAATGCATGAATAGTATTAATAACATCCTTATATAAAGTAGGCAAAAAGAGACTGAAATTAGTGTTTACATTTAGTAAATCCCTGTGTCATGCTGAAGACGCAGATTTGAAATATTAGTCGAACCTGCAGTATAACCAGTGCATTCTCCATTGAGAGATCATCTGATGGCAGCCCTTGGCTCTTCCAGATCAACTGTTCACTCTCCGAGCACAGGAACGACCGCAAGTCAAACTCTGAAACATGCAGCAAAAAGGCTCCTGTCTTTATTTGTATTTATTGTCACAATACCTCAGTTTAAATATCACTGAGATAATAATTAGTGCTTTTCGTGTACAATTTCACCACATGCATTTGACCATAAGAGGAGATTAGTTACTGGGGTTTTGATAACTGATGTAGTATCATATCATTAAAAAACTAAGTTTCAAAACAGGATTATCAAGTACTGTGATGCTTTCTGAATCTGGGATTAAAACATAACATCATTATAAATTGCAAAATTACCATTTATTTAGTTAAATGGCAAACAAGCTCTTTGAGAAGACCCTGAAGCTGTAAAGTCTGTATGTTCCATATTGTAACACCAGAGTCCATTATGTTGTGTGTGGGTAGCGGTATCTGAGTAGGCTGCTTGGGACAGGACTTGGCATATGTTGGTGCTAGTGTGGTAAAAGAACTAGTGATATATTTACTCTGTAGTCCAGATTGAGCCATCCACGAGTCCAGACACTGTCGTCTACGGTCTTCCGAAGCTGCAGACAGGTAGCTGATGAAGGCTGCAGCAAGCAAGGCTCTAACAGGGAGCGTATCCAACTCATTCTTTATCTCGGACATCTAGGATAAAATACAAGTAGGTGAACAAAGTATGAAAACTAATGACATTAGAGGGAAGGGCAGTATCGGGAGAAAAGGCATGGATGTGAGAAAAGAAGGTGGAGCAAGGAGAGAACGGAAGTTGGTGCATTGCTAATATGATGCTAATATGACCCAGGTATGCAGAACATGTTTTTGTTTTTTTCTCATGACTCTTCAATCCTAAACACAGAAATAAATACCAAATGACGACATAAAATGTTTAACTAGACGAAAAAATGCTAACCTACAAGTGCAGGACCTGGAACACACTTGCTGTTCTGCACCGATTTTACTGACACAGCTGTAAAGACTTCCAGGTTCATCAGGATTCCTTTGAGGCATTTTAATAGCATGTCAGGGGAACACGGGCGCACCAGTACATCTCTGGAAAATCCTTAAACATCAGGCTTAATTGCTAACCCTTTTCCCCACTTATATCCACATCTGAGGTTGCAGGTTTTCATGACCTTGAGATCTCTAGTCTACTGCATCAAGACATCCTACTTAAAAACTTGCATCTGTTTCACTTACGCTGTAGCTGTGTACACCTGACTCATTGGTTCTCCCTTCCTGTGAAACACTACAACAGCTTAGAAGTATTGATGTATAGTGACCTACAGCTACTGTACAGCGTTGGAAAGAGTTAGGGATGAAGTGTGTGAGTGTATGTGTGTACATGTGAGAGTATATGGTAATACGTGAGTGGAGAGCAAACTGGCTCTCTGGTGTAGTCCTCGAGGGAGGCGGTGGGACTGAGGGTGTGTGTACGAGCGAGCGTGTCAGGAAGAGATTGAGTGTTTTAATTAAGGTGCAGACAGATGCTGTGGAGAGGAGTAAAAACAGCCAGAAGGGACCCAACACAGCGGGATCCATCCCCCCTGTCATACACACACACACACACACACACACACACACACACAGACACAAATGAGCTCTTAGACACTCACGGCTCCTGTTGCTCTTACATGGTAAATGAGCCTCTTTTTGAGTAAATGTATATAACCTCCCACACCAATACATATATCATCACACCCATACATCAAACTACCTGTGCATTCCAGCGTGTGTGTTCTCCATCCAGTTGTGATATAAGCTGCTGGGCAGCAGTGATCGTGTCCTGAGCTTTTGACACATCGGCCTCCAACTTAGCTGCCTCTGCAGTGTGACACTGAAACCTGCAGAGAAAGTAAGGAGAAAGAAGAGCCAACAGAAAGCAGATGTAATGTAATATTTATCCAAGCCAGATAAGATGCATTGTAAATATAACAGGCGAGGCGTCCTCTATGACACTTACAGCAGATAGATTCATATTAAAAATGAGTGTAGTGAAAGTAGGACATCTTTCAGTAAACATGGATGAGGAAGAGGAAAACTGAAGACTAAAGAGCACAGAGCGTAGGGAGCTCAGCAACACTCGCCTAAAGTGTGAAGTTTGACCCTTTGTTGCGCTCTGATGTCGTAAACACCGAGGCTGGTAAATGTTTCCCATGTTTGTTGCTATTGTTGTTACTTTTTGGGTGGCTCGGCATCGCATCAACAAATCAACAGTTCAAGATTAAACGAAGCAACAATCCTAATTTCAATTTAAGACAACGACACACAAGAACCACAAGCAAAATACAAACTACACAGTATAGAAGGATTAACTGGTGTAAAAAGGATGCATACTTCTCTTTCAACTCATTGACTTTGGCTCCAACAGTGCTGAGCTGGTCTTCTAGTTTATTCTTCCTACTCTCAGTCTTCCTGAGGTTTCTGGACACATACAACACACACATTGATTTATTGACTTACTTTATGTATCATTTAGTGCATGTGTAGCATAGGGAAACTGAGCGCGAGTTAGAGTTGAATAGAATTAGATGAAGTCAGTGATCACAAGTTTGTTTACAAGAATACAATCTAGATCAAAATGACTTAATGAAATCAAGCAACTTTTTAATTTTTTAATCAAGAACTTCTACTTTGTTGTTTTTTGTTTTGTTTAAACATACAGCGTTTTACAAGTTGAAAACATTTTCAGTCTTTTATGGAGTTGTGTTTGTGTGTTTTCCTACTCCAAAAGTCCAGCCTGTTCTCTTTCCAGTGGCTCTATCCTCTCTAGGACGCGGGAGTATTGGACATTGGCTTTGACCCAGGCAGCCAGAGGAGCAGCTGCTGCACTTGCACGCTTTGCATTCTGAATGAAACAACAGCAGCATTACAAATCAGTAAAACAGCCACAATAATTTCTTTAAAAGACAAACACACTAACAACAAACTAACAAACTAACAAAAAAAAACAACCCATCAAGCTGTAACAACATCCTCCAACAGTACATCTAATTCTGATTCTGCTACTATTGTAGGCAGACCTTAGGGTCGAAAGAAGCCCTGTTCCTGTTGAGTAGCTCTTCCACACTCTGGCGAATCTCAGGAGTGATGTTCCTGGCTTCAAATGTAGCTATGTCCTCCCTCACACCACGTTTAGCTAGAAAGCTACAGAAGAGAGCAGTTTTCGTGTGTGAGTTCAACATTAAAGCCAACACAGATGAAATCAACAGAAAGACATAAAATTAACCCACAAAGTAGAGAGTTTAATGTTAATTCAAGCCTAAAATATGAGCCTTTTTTTTTCTTAATTAGGCATGAACAGTTGCCTCCCCCCTCCCCGCCCAAATATGCGCACACAAGCTACACTCGCTCATTAGCAGTGCAGAAAGGCTTTGTTTACCCTTCCCTTTTCTTCCTTGTTTCCCACCCATCCTCTAACACCCCATCACCTCCTCATGCCTCTTTTTGGTAACCCAAGAGGTGTTGAAGATCCTCATCAATTTAATTACTCCCAACAGGGTAACTCTTCATCTTCCTGTCCATCCTTTTACACGTTCTTTCTATCTCTTTTCTCTCACCTCTTCATGCTGACCCAGGAGGTGTCAAAGATGCCCATCAGCCTCAGTACCCCCTCCAGGATGTCTCTGATGACATCGGGAGGCATGCGAAGGGAGCGGATCTCAGACAGCGCTTCAGGCTTGATGTTTCCAACTGCACGCTTTGCTTCATCTACCAAAGGCTAGAGGGCAGCAGGGGAAAAGGCAGCGAGAGATGCACAAGTACGTGAAGGATAAGCACAATGGGGATTGCAAGCCTTGCAAAGGGGGTTGTTTTTTAGTAACTTACAGAAACGGGCATGCTCACAAAAACAGGCACCAGACGACTTACCTGTACTTCTTTCAGCTCGTCGTCAATTTTGGCTTTTCTCTCTTCAATCTTGGACACTTCTTGAGCCATTTTCCCTTTTAACTTTTCCATCTCTGCCTTCTGGTCACTGGCATTCTGGATTTAAAAAAAGGTTTTTAGCATGTTCTGAAGTTAGGAAAAAAAGGCTCAATCAGGACTGAAATTTAGCAGCTGATTTTATATTTCTATATAATCTGTATTTTATTTTACATCTATAGGATTTTTTTTAGGAATAGTGCGACACTGAGGATGAAAAGGCAGTGAGGACGAATGTTTGGCCGCATCATTTTCCAGCAGGTCCTCTCTCTGACCTCTTTAAACCTGAAAATTGTATCACATCACATTTTCATCTAAAGCTAATCTCATCATTGACTTTCTTTCCATGCCTATAATTCTTCCATAGTCAAGGCTCCAGGTCTTGCTATGTGCTACATATATCCCCCCTTTTCTGCTCCAAATCTTATTTTCCTTCTGCCTAACTGCTCTCTTAATATTTCCATCTTCGCCAAGCCTCAGTCAGTCTTCCATCTATTTTGTTTACACTCTTCCCATCGTTGTTCCAGTGTTCCTTGCTTTTCCCTCCCTGCTGTCTCCATCCCCACAGGCGACATAGCTACTACAGACCAAAGGGATGAGTCTAGTTCTTAATTATCACTCTGCAAAACTGACTCCTCTGACAGTTACTTCTTTTTCTTTCTTTTTTTGTTTCTCTTGTCTCCTTTCTTCCTCCCTCCCTCTAACTCAACAAATCCAATCCCCACAGAGTGAAAGATAGAAGGATATCATAACTAATGAACAAGGTTCATCTCCTTTTTCCCCCTCCACACATCTATCCATCCAACCATCCATCCTCGAGACAGACCCAGCAGGAGGAAATGGAAATGGGGGTATCAGGAGATGAGAATGAAAGGAAAGTCACAAAACAAACAAATACACATACGTACACAAACTAAATAAATAGTGTCTTCACAGCAGGGAGGATATTGCCATGGGAAAGGCAGAAAGTTTCTTGTATAATGCAATGCAGATGAAAAAGAAAGCCAGAGAAGAGAAGAGAAGAGAAGAGAAGAGAAGAGAAGAGAAGAGAAGAGAAGAGAAGAGAAGTTGGATAGATAGACATAGAATAGATATAAGTTGGAAAAGACATGAAACCCTGCAGGACTACCGTCCTGAGCCACATATTTATACACACACACACACCCACCCACACATCCCCATATACAATCACTAGCGTACAATGCACCAGCACCACAGATATACACACCTGCATGGAAGTTGTGATTTCCTGCAGGGCAGAATCTGCCTCCTGTTGTTTAGTCCTCAGCAGTTCGCTCTGCTCTGCAGCCCGCCTCTTTAGTTCATCAACCAATGTTTTAGCTTCATTCAGCTTAGAAACGCCTGCCTGTAGACATAACATGTATTACTTTACAAGTAATGTCAAACTTATTTCCTCTTACAGATTCAATGGAATTTGTGTGTGCAATGTTTACCAACAACATTTACAGTTGCTTTGTAATTGTACTTTCTCATATCGGTGTGTAAAACTGCAGTAAAACTTTAAATAAAATACTACACAGGATGGATGCTGGGCCCAAGTTCATCTAGCAGAGCTGGACACAGTTCCACAAACTTCTCTCTTCTCTAATCTACGGCTTTTATTTGCTGTGTGTTGTTTTCACTGCAAGGCTCTTTTAAAACTCTTTTTTGTCACCAAAAGTCAAATCAAGAGCTATTTTATGTGCAGATCTATCGATTTTCAAGTCTAAGATAAACATTTCTCATCAGTTGTTCCGAAAATAAGTTGCTTCTTATCTTTGGCTGTCAACTATCACAAAGTGTATGTGTGGAAGTAGTAAAAGTCATACTACTTATAATTATGTATCACAGGGTACATTTGCAATTTTACCTGCAGATGCTGTTGTCTTGTAGTAAGCTGCTTTTGCTTCCGACTGCATAATGCGGTGTAAACATGCAGAAAGGCCATGTACTTGCTAGGTGTTGCACCGTGTTCGCGACATGACTCATGGACCATCAAGAACAATCGGCACAGATCCCCCTGCCCAGACCCTCCTGAGAGTCACAGGTGGAAAAAAAAGATGCACAAAGAGAAAAAGTTGATATAAAGTGATGCTGATTGCACTAAAAATATAAAGCCATTAAATATGTCTAAGTATGATAAGCTTATAATACTACTAGTAATAAAATAAGCTAATTCATCTTAATTTATCGCATGGTAGTGACTAAATGAAAAAAAATATGAAAAAATAAAAGACTCTCAGACCATGAGAAACAAAATTCTCTGGTCTGATGAAACAAAGGCTGAACTCTTTGGCCTGAACGCCAAGTCTCATGTCTGAAGGGAATCAGACACCGAAACCCGACTGAACATCTCTGGAGAGATCTGAAAATGGCTGTGCATCAACACACCCTCCCTATCCAACCTGATGGAGCTTGAGAGGTTCTGCAGCAAAGAACGGGAGAAACTGCCCAAAAATAGATGTGCCAAGCTTATAGTCTCATACTCAAAAAGACCCAATTGCTGCCAAAGGTGCTTCAACGAAGTGTTGCGAAAGGCTGTGAGTACTATTACACTGTAGATAAATACATAATCAGTCCTGTATTTATTTCCTATTCATTTGTTTAGACAACACTGACCAGTTCTATTTTTTACGTTTTTCAATGTAATTAAGCATGGCGCAGCCACAACAGCATGAACAACCTGAGCACTACAAAATGGCTCAAATGCACTTTGTCATCACTCCCATTTCAAAGTCACTCACATTGTAAAGGTGATAGCTTCGCATGTACACGGTTCTGCATCCGCATATTTATCAGCTATCTGACAACTTTTTAATGAATGAAATTATGTAATGATAAGAAGGTAAATAATTAAAACATTTTTAAAAAAATCAACTAAATCCACTGAAGAGCAATGTAATTAAGCAGGAAAATGACAGGGATAAAGCAAGCAAATACAAGAAGTCCAGAGATCATCAATCATTCATGAACTGTGACTTAATGTCCATGTGCTTACCTGAGCTTTTCCTCTTGCTGCCCTTTTCTCTTTCAGTCTCCTCCCCTCCCTGTTCAGTTTTTGCAAACAACAGCTCGGGTATCTGACAAGGAACATGTTTAGGTTTACCAGATTTTGCAAATGTGGCTATAAAAGAACTGATGTCTGCACAAAAATGACCGTGAAACCCTGGTTTTTTAAAATAATCTGTAAAGTTTTAAAGATTTTTTTTTTTAAGTTTTCAATTTTAAAATTCCAACAATGACAGAAAAACAATTTATTATTTAGGGCTGCTGTATTAGGTCAACAGACATTAGTAGAGCAGAATTACACAGGTCTGTCTTTAAAAGGTTGGAAGGAATATGCATTGCAAATCTCATACCCATATGCGACACTTAGTGTGAGCTTTATGAACAATTGATGATTTAATGTCCATTTTGATCTTGCTGTTCTAATAGTAACCTTTTTCATGTTGCTTTCAGACCATCCTTCCATCCACTGGACAGAACACTTGCGGTAAAAAGCTGGGTTGCTCTCACAGTTGATGGTGAAGTTAGAGTTGGAGCAGTCCATGATCAGAACAATGTGGAGGTTCTGCTGGATTCCTGAGTGGGATGTGAGACAGTGGTGAAGGGAATTCATCAGGAAACGTTGATGAAAATGAACACGGTGTGGGACAATGACAGGCATCGGTATCATCACTAATAGCATCTTTATTAACTCGTATCTGGCAGAGTTGGAAAGAAAAGGTGAGGAGGAAGCTCTTTAGTGGTTTTACTTTGCCAATAATGGTTATTGATTTGATTCACAAGCAGCAACCTCTGTGACATTGCACCATTTGTACAGTACAAACAACAGTGCGCAGCAGTGAAGCACAAGAACACAGTCGGATATAATCAAGGAGAAGAACAGAAAAAACAATCTCTGTAACAAAATGTCACATATAACAGAGATTTACAGTGAGAAGAGGGCCTAATGAAGAAACAATGAACAACAGAAAGACAGAGAGAGGGACCATGCTGTCAATAAAACCACAGTACTGACTGTGAGAGAAATAGTTGTAGAGAGGTCCGGTGAATCCATCCTGGGAAGCACCATCTTTCAGTGACGAGAGGAGTGGCTCCAGTTCCTCAGGGGTATACAAACCTGGAACTTCACCTGAAAAATGTCCCCAGGATACATTAGATTTACAACTTAACTACAACTGAGAAAATTCTTGAGTGCATGATCCATATTCAAATGCAGATCTCATATATAGTTTGCAATTTTAGGAGACACACATTTCTTTCTTCTTCTTGTTCAGTGGTTACCTAATCTCAACCCAGCAAAGCACGCTTTTTCAGATGAAACTGAACATAGAAAGATCCATAAACAAGCAGCAATTGAAGGTCGCTGCAGTAAATGCCTAGCACTGCATCTCAAGAGAAGAAACAACATTTGGAGATGGATTCTAGACTTCAGGCAGTCATTGACTGAAAAGGATTTTCATCCATGTATTAAAAACAATGCTCATATTTAAAATTATGGTAGTTTGTCCAGTTACTTTTGAGACTCTGAAAATGAGTATGTGATTCCTAAACAGTAAATGAAATACTTTTGGTAAACCCCTTGAATTAGAGCTGAAAGTCATTTGACAAGACTGTATACGCAAGATGAACAATATCACCCAATAACCACTCAAACCTGTCTGCTCAGAATGAAGCTGGAGTGGGGGGATGAGGGGATGGTTAGCCTAGCATGAAGTCTGTGAGCAGAAAGAAAATTCTGGTCTGACTAAACCCCTCTAAAACCACAGCCCAGCTATATATTGCAAATGCTGTTTAAGATTTGTAGTGTGACAATCACAGTTTAAACATTAACTCTTAAACAAAGTTACAATTTCTTGAGTCCCAAAAACTCATGTTTCTATAAATGTAAAAATAAGGCAAGAGCATAAATAAACACAACACATACCTGATGAGAGCAGGCTGTTCACCATCTCTAAGAAAGCTGGGTGGACAAACTGATAGTCCTCTAAGATTAAAACCACCTGTTGGCCCTCCAGACCTGCCAGCTGCATCACCTAATCATACAGTATCCACACAAATATATTATATAGTGCCACCAGCTGAGATTACATAGTTTATGCTTAAACCTCTGCAAAGTGAGACATCTGTCAACATGGCTGTGATAATGGGTACCGATTTAGTGCATAAAAATCAACTAAAACAACAGAAAATTCTTTTATCAGTAACTATTCATGTTTAATGGTAATTATAGGTGTCACTCAGTCTGAAAAAACACACAAATGCTTGACAGGGAGTTCTTTGGAATAGGAACCGTATAGCTTGCAGGATTAGTGTGTAACGTGTGATTATCTCTAAGAGCATTTTGCAAATGCAATTTATTAAAGTATAATGTGAACCAGATAAAGAGATAAAATCTAATAAAGGAAATTCACTTACTGTCTTGAGATCACTGTTGAAATGCTTCAGGGTGTAACCACGGGAGATTTTGGGAGTAAACAACGTGTATCCGTGCATGTGTGACACCAGGCACGTGGCTGTGTGCCGACCCACTCCGCTCCGCCCTGCCAAAAGCAGAGACCCACCAGGTCTGCTTAGGACCCGATCTACCCTGGACACAAAGTCGCACACTTCCCAGAACAGGAGAAGATCCAGCTCTCTGTTATCTCGACTGTACAGCACCACTCCCTAGAGGAAGACGAGGAACAGACACACAGGTGAAGGAGGTACACAGCAGCAAACACAATGAAGTCAAAATAAGAAAACAAAGACAAAGAAATGCAAACACAGAGTGAGAGATGACGAAGAAACAGAAGCACAAAAACAGGAGTTTATAAATTTACTACAGAAAAGTGGCAGTACCATTTTTTTTTTTTTACTTTAAATTAGGTAAAAAGTTTAAGCTTTTTTTTTTTTTTGAAAAATTTTAAAACT
>VUQG01001062.1:2526-15167 GCA_015106755.1 Etia nguti | reverse complement strand
CACAGACAGACAGACACACAGACACACACAGACACACAGACCGACACACAGACAGACACACAGACAGACACACACACAGACAGACACACAGACAGACACACAGACAGACAGACACACAGACACACACACAGACACACAGACCGACACACAGACAGACACACAGACAGACAGACACACAGACAGACAGACACACAGACAGAGACACACACAGACAGACACACAGACAGACAGACAGACACACAGACAGACACACAGACCGACACACAGACACACAGACCGACACACAGACAGACACACAGACAGACACACAGACAGACAGACACACAGACAGACACACAGACACACACACACAGACCGACACACAGACCGACACACAGACAGACACACAGACAGACAGACACACAGACAGACACACACACAGACAGACACACACACAGACAGAGAGGTACACACACACACACACACACACACACACAGACCGACACACAGACACACACACAGACACACAGACCGACACACAGACAGACACACAGACAGACAGACACACACACAGACAGACACACAGACAGACACACACACAGACAGACACACACACAGACAGAGGAGGTTTCCAGGATTGTAATTGTCGAAGCTTCTGTATGACACGTAGAAGAGAAACACCTCGCAGAGGACGCTGCTCTCAGACGCTGATAGTTTGGCTGCTCCGGGTTAAACTTCCTCGTCACACGAGGTCTTTCATGTTGAATTTTGCATGTTCTCCTGCACAGGCTCCTCTCACTATCCAAAGACGTGCATGACGGGTCAATTAGGGAGTCGCTGGGTAAAAAGAAGCTCCCTCAGCCGCCTCAGGATGTTATAGTAGAACTCTGCATATATTCTGATATGCTGTAGCTCTGGAAGGGGAATTCACTCTGCAGAAAATGGTAAATGGCCTGTATTTGTATAGCGCTTTACTTAGTCCCTAAGGACCCCAAAGCGCTTTACACTACATTCAGTCATTCACCCATTCACACACACATTCACACACTATATATAGATATAAACAACAAGAGGCATCCTGCTGGTCCCTGATCATTTGCTGTAGCCCGCCCAGTCGTAGCTGCAGGCCCAGCTCTCATCACCACCGATGACCTTCCACGTGAAATCAGGGTCGTTTTGAAGGATAAGCTGATGTTTGAGGTGGTGAAGTCACCAGGTGGTGCAGCCCACATTTATATATGATATCCTTCTGTATATTTCATTTGCTGCGTGATCAGCAACAATAAACAAGTTAAACACAGCCAAATGAAGCATGTTTCTATTTCTGTGGTGATGGCAGTGAAACAGGTTTAATTTAGGCTGTATAATATTTCCCGATCATCACGTTTCCAGAGTTAAAAATGCTGAAGGAAACCTCTCTGCGGAGGCATCTTCAGGACGCAGACGAAACGTTAGAATCTGGAGGCCGATTCGACTTTCCTCGTGTTTGGACAGCTGAATTATTGGATCAGCGTGTCGATACGTGATTCGAGGTGCTGAGGAGGGTTTTTTATGGCTTTCTCTCGGCTACAGTTACACGAGGTTAATGTTACAGCCATGCGTGGGAGTGTGAATGTGTGTGTGTGTGTGTGTTTGCTGCAGG
Source organism: Etia nguti (assembly GCA_015106755.1). Lineage (NCBI taxonomy): Eukaryota > Metazoa > Chordata > Actinopteri > Cichliformes > Cichlidae > Etia > Etia nguti. The sequence goes on along the minus strand of VUQG01001062.1, from coordinate 13,546 downwards.
GTGCAAAGCTGCTCCAAATGTCCATCTGTGGAGTTCACAATCCACCTGAGCCCACTCGCACATGTGCAGCCCTCCTCCTTCCCCCCACTCACACACACATATGCAGAAATCCACCTCAGAACCTCCAACGCTCGCTGCATACCTGCGGAGCCCTCCGGAGTCTTATTCTGGTTGCAGCTCTGTTCAGGCGCCATTTGCATAAAAACATCCCACCTTTTTTCGAGCTGTCACCTTGATGTCGCTGCGGCACGCAGTGTGATATCAACATAACAAGTTTTCTGACAAGGATCCAGAAACGCACATATACATATTTCACAACAGGTGTTAGGAGACATACGAGGGAAAGAAAAGACGAGCCCGAACACACCGACGTATACGCGCAGCCATTCATACGCCGCTCGTGTTTGCAGCTCGCTGTAGTTTCAGATTGTGTTTCAGTGTGGGCATGTGTGCCTGGCACACCGAGCGCCAAGCTGATAATTACTGAAACGAGCTCGATGTCGCCGGGGCGACTCTGGGAAGATCTCCAATCAGATTCATTTGCAAGCGGCACGTTAATCGCCCGTTTCTTTTCTGAGGTTCGGTGTGTGTTTGTAAGCGACGCTCGTCGGGGATCGGTCGCAGCTTTACGGCTGCTGCGTTCACACCGAGCCTGCCAACATCAGCTCCACGCGCAGCTGAGGTTTTATAGGTCGGAGACTTGGAGGCCGTTTTCCTCTGGAGTTGAGGATTTTCTGTCATTGCTGCTCCAAACTTTGATGAAGAAAGTTGTTTTCTTCTTTGATGGGATTGTGTAACGTCCAAAATCACAGATTATTAATGACGTCATTATGATGTTCTTCATTATTAATGAGATTAAAAGTAAACAGTACAGTGAGAGATTACAGCATGACAGAGCCAGCGTGCTTCAGGGTTTCTCCTCGCCGTTTGGTGATCGTAAATCAGTATTTCTGATGTAATTGCTTCTTGTGTGATTTGTATTTGAAATTATATTAATTTATTGTATTCGTTGTTACATTTATTAACTTTTTAAAAATCTTTTTTTCTTTTCTTATTAATTTTGGTTTGAATTATTTTCAGCGTTTCTTATTGTGACACATCGTAAAAACAGGCTGCAGTTGCTGTATTTTTAAGAATATATGCGCACTACATGCCGGAGTTATTGCTGCGTTGGCTTGTACTGACAGTTGTTGTGTTGATGCATTTTTGTTTTACTCCTGCAGAAAGCATAACGTGAGCAGAATGAGGCACATCGTGAGATGTTCTGCTGGTAAATGACAGTAGTTGCAGCAGCTACATTTGCTTTGTTATCACCCACTCCTGTTAATACCTGCTGTGATCTACAAAAATATATAGTCTTTATAGTGCAATGCAAACCAACAGCTGACAGTCTATATTGTTTATTAATCAGTCACACCTTCCATTCTTCTTCTTGACGTTCTGGAACGACGGCAGGAGATCAGCTTTGTTGCGATTCTTCTGCTTGACGCATGCAGCTGTTGCAGGAATGCTACTCTATCAAACGTGTACTTAATGCATGATTTGTATGTAAACTCTGAAGATGAATGCTGGCTGAAGACGATTAATCGCTGCAGAATTCCTGGTCGTGGAGGCTGAACCTGCAGATTTGTCTCAGTGACGCAAACATTTTAAAATAACCGTCACAGCTCTTCTAAATGAGCGATTTCTACTTAATTATTTACATTCCTGTGAGGTTTTTCCCTCATCAGTGAAACCCTGTGTTCTGGTTTAATGTATGTTAGCATGCTGTTATTATATATTGTAGTTTCTCGAAGAAATTGAAATCCTACTGTTAGAAATTTTACAGCAGCTTTTGTCCACATTACAGAAATGAAAGTATGCAAGTATACAGTACAGTAATTAGTATTTAAAAACTGTACAATGCTGGTAAATCTAGTAACAGGACTGTACTGTCGTTTAACAGTATTTTTAATTAAATGCATCGGCATTTACAGTTTTCAACAAAATCAACAAATAAATTAACGTACTTGGTTTTATATGGAAAAATCAGTGACAGGATTTCTTGTATCTTACAGTAGACACGCAGTAAATGTCATTTAACAGTGAAATCTGACATAATTGGAGGCAGAGTTTCTACTAACAGGAAATGCATCCAGCTCAAGTGTATAAAAGCAGGCAACAAATACAGTAATGTGAGTCACTCGCAAATGTTAGTGACTAATAACAACGATGAAATCGCGGACGGCCTTTCTGTCTTTGCAGAATACGTGCAGTGAATCCTGCAGAGGGGACTTGGGGCGGAGGGCACAGCCCGCCGCCGTCCCCCTCAGAGGATGCTCTCTGGCTTTGGGGGAGCCGTTTTTAAATTACCGTGTGATTCATTCAAATCGAAACAAATTCTACTTCATGTAGCCCGACGCCTTCGAATCCCACACTGGAAATGCGGAGCTGATTTGAGCAGAGAGCGAGGGGACCGTTTCTATCCCGTCCTATTAGGGGCTGCTATTTTTGGTGCCACAGGATACCCGGTGACTGTGTAGAGCCTTGTCAGTGACGAATGTGTTTGTGTGAGAAACAGGGGTGGGGTGCCTTCCCACAGGAGGATATATGTGTGTGTGTGTGTGTGTGTTTGAGATGGATGGAATTGGGGGGATATTCAGTGTTTTTCTGTCTCGCCTGCAGCGCTGTGTGTGTGATGGCGAGAGAGGCAGATAGAGAGACAGCATGTGTGAACGGTGACGGGGTGTCCGCTCGCTCTCTCTCTGCCTCTCTCCCCTGCGGTGATTCGGTGTGTGCGTGCCCATTAGCTTGCCCGAGCGAGTGTATAGCTCTGAATATTTTGTGTGTGCTGCCATGCTTCGGTGCCTGTGCTGAGATACAGCACGCCTTACTGGGAGTACCTTTGTGTGGGAGTGCGTGCGTGCACGCGCTACGCCTGCTGTCATCCTGGGGTAAAGCCTCAGGACATATAGGGTCATGTGACAGACAGCCCTATCTATCTGCAGACTCCATCATTGGTATTCTGGGTAGACGCTGGCAGTCAGGCAGGGGGTGGGAGGGCAGAGGAAGGATGGAGAGAGGGTAGAAGATGGGAAAAAATAGAAGAGAACAATAGAGCTCATCAGTGCATTGAGACCAGGGTGCAATCAAACACACACGTTGATTTAGTCCACGTGTTTGTATACCTGCAACGCTGAGGCGAGCATGCTCATCCTGCTCTCGCACTGCGTCCTTATCAATCAGTCCCGGAGACCCGATACGACTGAGGAGAAGCACCAAAGGTTGGAAAATGCCACACAAAAGGAGCTGCTTCATTAGCCGGGCCGAATCTCTCCAGCACGGCATCGGTTTAGCATAGCTTCTGGTTAAACTCCCCTCTGACGAGATAAAAGACCGCAAACCTTCAAAGAAATCATTTCACTGCACGATCATGCAAACGGACTCTTCACATTGATCTTTGCGGCCATGTGGTGAGGAGAGATCATATATACTGTCCCTGTAAATAAACAGTCAGCCTCCAATGACAGACGGACACATGCGGCGGTATCAGCTCGCCCACCGACGGCCCGGCGTCTAACATCGTTCAGATTTCTGAGCACAAGGTACAGCTAGGAAGATATTCTTATCGGTCAATCTGGACAATTTTTTATAAAAAATGTGACATTACTAAATAAAAATGGCATCACATTTAATGTTAAAGTCACAAGACACAAGGCTTAAAAATCAAATCTGCTGTGCTCCAAATGTGGGCAACACCACAGGTCTAGCACAACTTTATGAACTGAACGGGATCCTTCAGCTCGTGGCCGTCGTTACACTTTGTACTGCAGGTATTGCTGGAGTGTTAACGGAAAAAGTTTTGCTATAAGTAAAAGCAGATGTTATGTTTGCAGGAAATGGATTATAATTGGTCATAAAATGGAACCTTGCAGTAAAACCAAATAATAGATAGATAGTACAGATTGAAAGGCAGGTATATTTGAATGTCATTAGCGTAGACGTGTACGGCAGCATCATGCTTACAGAAAATTGATGCTAAACTACAGCTTTGATCTATAAGTAACAGATTCTAATCCCACAGAGTCAAATAATGTGCGTTACGTTTAGCACCAGTGGCTTGATGCATGGCAATATAACTGACCTGTTTAGGACACTGACTGACAATTATGACTGTAACTCTCATCTGATTTAGATCTTTGTGTTAGTCTTGTTTCATTAACTGGAGGTTTAGCCACTGAAAACTGCTCAGTTAATGTCATGGTTTCGAGTAAAATAAGCCTTTTAGTAACCCTGCACATGTAATAAATGAAGATTTAGAGTGAGCCATCTCACCGATGCACCACTGCCCAAGGACACCTCCTGCATAAATTAAAGAAAGACTGAGAAACTGCAAACATAAGATGTACATGGGACCTAACAGTGAACACATCAGATGGGAGCCTGCAGACAGCCAGAGCCTGTTCCTTCTTCTTAAGTGGGAGTGGGCTTTGATTGCATTTCATCCAATTTGATATGGAGCCCAATAACAGCATGCATGTTGGCTGATTAAAAAGAAAGAAGGCAGCACCAAAATGCCAAAGAAATGCTGAAGGTACTCGGAATCATGTCTGACTAAAGCTCATCCTAACTGTGAAATGTGTCACAGAGGAAGACTAACCAGATATAATGGACCCATCTTGAAAAACATTTGTGTTTATGGGCCGATGGCGGGATCTGGAACTTATCATTAAGTGTTTTTGGGGGAATGATGTCAGCTTGATTTCTGGCTGGATGACACAGCAGCTTGGGCTTTTTGTCAGTCAGACGTCTAAATTGGCCGCAGCAAATGTAATCTGCTGATTAAGCTCCAATCACACACGGACCTTGGGACCTATCGGCAACCCCAACAGGTCTGTGGGGTCAAATGCAGATTTGGATTTGCTGGGTGAGAAACAATGAATGTTTGTGAGGGGTTAGCAAGCAGTTGCTGATGATGCACAGCGGCTCGTGGACTTGTCACGGATCGTTCTCCAAATGCAACGTCTTTTTCTTCGTGTCTCCTTCGTTTAGTCTTCTCCTTTTCCCGTTGGATGATGCGCGAGTGGTTTTCTTTTTCCTTTGAGGCCAGTTAGTTTGACCCAGGAAAAGACAACTAGCTGCAGTCACCAACTTGTCGCCAATCTCTCAGCAATTAGTTGGCAAATGAGGTTTTCCTGCAATACCTGATTGCAACAATTTCACCTAGCAACCTCCACCAAGCGCTCCCCACGAGGTCGACTGATGTGATCGGTGGTTTGGATCAGAGGGCAGCTGATGTGTCTCCAGACTTGTCGTTATTCTCCTGGTGAATGGACCGTTAATGGTTTGTGATTATTTTGCTTCCACACATGTAGCATACGTTGTCGCTGCAGAGCCCTGGGGACGCGGGGAGAATCTCCACCTCTCTGCCAGGGTGAATGCTGCTGTTTTCTATAGGCGGAGGTGCCGCTCAGCCTCCTGTTTTCCTCCGGCTATTTCAAGTCTCCCTCCTCGACCTTGGTGTTCTATAGCTGCCGGGGATGAGAGATGGTGTTAACACTTCTAAAGGCGTAAATCACCTCTCCCTCTCTCCCTCCATCACTGCTATGTTGTTCTCGCCAGTCGCTGTCTGTGCTGAGAGGTGATTGGAGTCTTCCCAGTCCGATAATAGGCCGCCTATACGCGCTCCCTCTCTCCTTTTTTCTAACAGCCACAGAGAAGAAGAGAAAGAGAGAGGAGACTCATCAAGTAATTAAGGCCCTGGCTCTCCCTTGGAAATTAAAGGAATGGCCCTTTGCTCTCCTCTCTCTCTCCCTTTCTCTCTCGTCCTGCTGGGCTGATTGCTGTCTGGCTTCTTTCCTCACCTGAGTATTTCACTCTCTCTCCCAGGCAGCCAACCCATATTGCATTGTGCTGGTGATTACCCCACTGTGGGTAATTGCGGCGGCTGTTCGCCCGATGTTATTTCCCCCACTCTGTGCCCTTACAGAGGAGGCGCCTCCCTAGAGAAGGAGGATGGAGGAGTGCACTTTTAGCTGCGTGTGTGCATTTGTGTCTTTTTAGGAGGGGTGCAGCTAATAACAAGCACGCCGCATGTGTTGCCACGTTGCTTTATTTTCCTCCCAGACTGCCGGCATGGACGCCGCGCGGCTCGCCGACTGTGTTTGCGAAGCCTCGGCAGGTCAGGCGCGCGGTCAGTTCCATCTCTGGCGTCCTTGAAGAGAAAAGTGGGTCAGAAAACTGCTTTTACCTTGGCGCGCTCTTCCTCTTTGATAGGTGCAGGGAAGTCATAAAGAGCCGGTCCACTTCACTGCCTGACAGCTCCTCTCGCCCTTGAGCCTCGGAGTCTCCGACGGCACCGCTGTGTCCAAAGATATTTTGTGGGAGAGATTCAGTCCGACAGGCAGATTCATTTTTTAGCTGTTGTAGCAGGAGATCAGCCCACAGTTCCAATCAGATATGTGGTGATTTGATGCAGGTGAGTCTGTGTTTCTCTGCCTGTGCGCCCGGTGTGAGAGGCCCGCAGCCTCACAGCCTCAATAAGATTAGAGAGGAGAGGGATGGAGGGATGGCAGGAGGTGGGGGGTCGGCGGTGGAAGGAGGCGAGCTCGCTCCTGCACTCTGTGCTTTAACAAGGACATTTCTGTAATAGTCCGACTGCCTCTGGTATGATCCTGGAGGTGTTGGCTATTTCCACAATCATTGTTTCTGCTGTGAGTTGGGTTTAAAAATGCATTAATATGTAAATTTATATTCTGCGTGACCCTGTTTTTATTTTTTCGGTGTATCCGATGAAGCAGAATTTTACTTTCATGTGAATATAAAATGAACAGTTTCACAGTTTCAGGCCCTCACAGTTCATGAGGCTGCCATATTAGTTTCCCGTAGATCCGTAGATTCCCATGTACAGCAAAGAAATCTCAGGGATAAAAACAATGTTTAAAAGGAGTCCCGACTAGAAGATGATCCTGGTACCACTGCTCTGAGCGGCCACCTGTCCCACGTGGTGATTCGAACCCTGAGAGTTTACCCAGAATGCACTTCTTAAAGTTGTCTCCAGTGAATCATCAGAGTACAGATCAAATGTGCACGATTATAGAGATGTGAGTTTTTAAGCTTAAATGTGTTTTCACAGACTCGAGTGGATTTCTGCTGTTCTCAGTGACGACGGCTCAAAATTCCCCAAAAAACAAAAAATGTGATGCAACGCATGAAAATTTCATCTTTTTTTATTTTCTATGAATTTTTAACTTGAACTGCGTCTGAATTTTGATTTTTTGTGGTGATAAATACTCATAAAGTCATACACTCAATAAGAGGGCAGATTTCATTGGCTGTCTGGCCAGGCCACACCCCCATTGCTGGATGAAATAGTGAATTAGTGCCGTTTTTGCATTTTATGCATCAGAGGCTGCTCAATAAACGACAGTTTTCAGAGCTCATTTGAAAAACATCGGTCTGCTCTGGTTTGATTGTGTCGCTGCTCGCCTGTTTTCATGGACATTGGCCAGGTTTTCCCACCAGTTATTCACCCACCTCTGTGTACTCTGTATCTCTGAAAATATTTACAGTATGAAGGTTAAATATCGCATAGCAACAATCAGCTGATTGGTTGATTTTACGTGGGGGGACTGGTTATAAGAAGATGTGATGAAAAAGTTTGAGTTTGAGAAAAATGTGTGTAACAGTGTCGTCCTTGCTCCTCTTCACCTGCAGGAGGATTTGTTGTGGGAAAATGCTGTAATATTAAAGCAGGCTGGATGCAGGGTCACGGGATTTGTTGGTTTGTGCTGTATCAATGCTTTGACAGTGTGGTCAGTGTAATGCCTCGCTGGGATTTAGAGGGTTTGGGTGGTTTAGTTTAGGGATATAGTGGATCAGGTCTTTTTTTACACCGAGAACCTTTTGAATTACTAACCTCTGTGCTGTCGGGGCATGAGGGGAGGGAGGGGGGAGCTCCTGCAGACGCTCCAGAAGTGGATCTGCTCTCTGCACAGCCGGACGAGCAAACGGCGCCGACGCGGCGTTAGGAGAAGGTTCGGGTGCCTTTCAGTCAGAGAGGAGATGCGTGCTGCTGGTTTTCTCCTCGTGTGTTTGCGGTCCATTGATTTCCAGCGAGCACTGTGAAGAAGAGAAAAGGCGCCAGCTGGCTTCATTATCAGACCGATCCCATCTCCAATAAACACATATTTGTACGCAGGCATACGTTAATTCCACTTCTCATCACCGAGTTATCTCGCCCTCTGCCTGCACGCCATCGCTCCCCTCTCTCACCTTTACATTTGTTTCTCTGAAGAAGCTCGTGTCTGCACTGCTTCTGGGGGGATGTAAATATTTTATTCCTGTGAATCCTCATAAAGTATTGAATTAGACTTTTTTTTTAAGTCAAGTCATAAAATGTTTTAAAGGCTCTTATTTTCACTTGTGAGACATAAAATTCTACATTGTTTTCATTTGCTTGTTACGTGTGTGTTTAACCTGCAGGTTAGAGACACGCTGCAGAGTGGTTTGCCTTCTGCAGTAATGAGTAAGGGGTGATCTGTTTTTTGCATGAGTCACAGTTCATAATAAGCCTTCTTTATTTCATAGCCCCACACTTCATTCTGTATGAAACAAGCCCTTGTAGCTCCTCCTCCTTCAAGCCAGCTTCTTTTGGGTTGGCTTTCCCACAGTGGCTCTGAAATGCAGGTGGGTGGGGTTTGTAAGTCTCTGTGACATCACAGAGCTCCAAGAGTTGAAAAAACGGTGATAAACTGAGTGTTCAGAGCAGGTTGCATCCTGAGCTTTGGGCTCACGGCGATTACTGAGTTCATTATTAGAAACTATACAAAGAAATAAATCGACTCTCTGTGACCGAGCTGGTAAATTTAAATAGATGTCAACGGGAATAAAAGCAGCAGAGATTGGAAGCTGGTATTTGGAAAACCTCAATATAGTGCTATTATTATATGCCATGTTTTATTTAGCTTCTCATTGACTGGTGATCGCACACCTTCTGCACACTTACAGTTGTTTTATAGTTCAAACATCACTGTTCAAGGCGATTATTCATAAATGATAAAACAGCGGCTCAGATCAAACCGCATGCACTAGTAGATTTGCTGTTTTTCTTCTTTAAAAATCATAAATAACGATGGACTCGACTCCAGGTCGAAAAGCGACGCTAACACTGAAACCTGCGTTCTTTCTCGTGTCCAGCAAGGGGCGACACCTCGCCTTGTAAAGAGAGGTCTGACTGTGTAGAAGTTTATTAGAAAGCAATCTGACAGGAAGTGTTGGAATTCTGCAACAAGCCAGAAGAGTGATTACACTGTGCAGATTTAATTATCCACATTTTTGTCCACTTACATAAAGAACAGCTGGCTCTGCGGGTTAGTCCGGTTTGCCCGCGTCTTCATGCCTTCAGCTTGGATAAACCTAAACAGGAAGAAGCTGCTGTGTTCTGGAGTATTACACTTGTTTCACAGCTAGCTGCTAGCCCATACTGACGTGTGGTACCCCGCCACATCCCAGAATGCAAAGCATTCGTGGCTACGGGAAGGCGTTTAGCTCAAACTTGTAACGTACACCTGGTAGTACAGATCGAGGTCGATCAAATTCTCAACATGAACAAACGGCTTTGGAGTTCTGAGGATGTGATCACATCTGCACCAGACCAGAGTTCGATTTACAAACTCAACACGGCGGGGTCAAAACGCCCGGTTACAGCAGCTACAACAGCTAGATAAAAGAATAAATGCAGAGACAGAAACAGTCAAGATTACACTGAAGGAGCCCGATTGACTAAACATGACTCAACGGCGAGCTTAAATCTAAAATGAAGGCAGGTATCGTGGAATCAGGATTCTGTAACTGTCCTCGTCCTTTATGGCATAAAGCCTACTGAAATGGACGCATATGAATGAATAAGTAATAGAATAGAATAGAAATATCCTTTATTTTCCCTCATTGGTGAAATTCAGGTGTTCCAGCAGCAGAGTGACAAAGAAGAAGAATATAAAATAAAAAACAAGAACAAGAAGGCAAATTTACAACATAAGAAAAAAATACTGTAATGTTATTGAAAATATCCTCAGATTCAAAGAAATGTGCAGCTCAGTAGCATCATTTTTTTAATAAGTGCAAATAACAGCAGAGATGTAAACAACGTATTGTGTTTAATAAAGATTATCTCTGTTTTTGGCTCATAATTTTGGAACATTTCTTCATATCATGGTGATTAAAAGCTGCATCAGATCCTCCATCACCCACAACAGGACGTGTCTGACCAACAGGTGAGGGTTACAGCCTGAAGTCTTACCTCTGACTCTAAGAAGCAGAGCAGTCCTGTTATCTAAAGCAGCAAAGATGAAGACTCGGGACACACATGGCTGAGGATGCATCTGCAGCATGGGTCCTTCTTCATCTCCTCTGTGTGTGTGTGTGTGTGTGTGTGTGTGTGTGTGTGTGTGTGTGTTACCAAGGCAGTGAGGAGAATAGAGGATATGGAACATAGAGGAAGAAACAGAGAGAGATTTCATCTCCTCTCAGCCTGTATACATATCGAGAATGTAGGTCAGGCAGCCCCAGTCGCTCTCAGAGGCTGTGTGTGTGTGTGTGTGTGCAGCCAGTCTTCCAGCCTATTTACAGTGTGTACTGTGGCTTTGATAGATATAGAAGCCCAGAAAAGGGCAGGCATGGTCTCTTCTTTTTCTCTGAGGAATACACACACTGTAGGAAAAACACACACACACACACACACACACACAGTCTAACAGTCCTTGGTCATATATTCTTCCTTTGTAACAAAGGAGGGGAACAAGAATAGCTGTGTGCACATCCCAGTGTGCGACTGTGTGATTGTGTAAGAGTGTGTGTGTGTGTGTGTGTGTTCCCATTTGAGCTGAAGGCCGATTCCTCCTTCACTTTGCTGCCTGTCGCTGTCCTTGTGCTGAAACGTGCAGATTAGCAAACCGACTGCATGACCGGAACAACATCGACACCACCAACAGCCGCGCTGCATCGCTTTCTGAGATACACGCCTTTGTCTGTCTTCTTTCTT
>VUQG01001061.1:0-17619 GCA_015106755.1 Etia nguti | reverse complement strand
CGCTATTGTGTATTTCACACACATGGAGAGATGGTAAATGGTAAATGGACTGGTTCTTATATAGCGCTTTTCTACTCTTCTGAGCACTCAAAGCGCTTTACACAACTTGTGCATTCACAACCACTCATACAAGCACTTCTAAATACAAGTGCAAACTAATCTACATTCACACACATTCATACTCCGATGGATGCATCGGAGAGCAATTTGGGGTTAGTATCTTGCCCAAGGATATTTGGCATGCAGACTAGGGGAAGCCAGGAATCGAACCACCAACCTTCCAATCAGTAGATGACCTGCTCTACCACCTGAGCTACAGCCACCCGTTTTGATTTTAAAGATAAAAGATCTTCAACCAGTGATACTGAGCTTAAACACATTTACACAAAACGGACAAAAACAGCAGCTACCATGAACGAGATCAGACAAAAACACTTTCAGATCAAAATGTTTTTTAAATGCAGTTTCCTTGTCAGATGAAAATGGTACACTATATGGACTTGACCTCTTACACATTACACCTACAGGAGCTTCTTGGTTGTGGAAACCCATGCCATCAAGTTCTCAGTGGACAGTTTTTATGCTGATGTTAATGCCAGAAGAGGTTTGGAGGTCTGCAGTGACTGAGTCAGCCAAGAGTTGGTGACTTTACGCACTAAGCTTTGTGGATGAGTTGCTGTGGAGCCCAAACACTTGTACTTTGCAATAATTCCACTTACAGCTGATGGTGGAATATTGAGTAGGGCAGAAACTTCATGAACTGTCTTCCTGCATCAGCGGCATCCTATTACAGTACCATATTGGAATTAAATGAGCTCTTTATAACGCCCCATTCTTTCACAAATAAGTAAAGGCAGTAGAGACAGGCTGGGTGCTTGATTTTACACACCTTTGGTAATGGGACTGAAAATATTTGGATTGAAAGGCTAAGAGGTGTGGCCCTAAACTTTTGTATGAATGCAATGAATACAATTAGTCCTAAAACAAAACATACCCCACTACATCCCAAACCTTACCACTGTATTCTCTTCAATGTGAGCCTGATTAAAGAAAAGGAAATGAAAACGTGCTTGTGATTGGGTTAGCATACCTTCTGAGATTTATGCTCCACTAAATTAAAACTAGACATTTAGAACCTGCTTGAGACTGAAGACCATTTAGTAATAAGGCAAAGAAGATTTTAAAATATGTTTATAAAATGCTAGTGGGTAATATATTAACAGATCTTCTAAAACTGTTGGCTACAACAGGGACTTCCTGTCTAATTGCCTCTGATCTGACAAATGTTTTCAACTGACTTGAATAAACTTGTTTCCAGCTTAGAGATTTCTTAGGTTTCATTGGTGCAACATGGTTTAGTCAACAAATTCACAAATAGCTGGTGCAAGTCAATCCAGTTACCATTTCTAAAAATGTGGTAATACAAGGAGGGAGCATATTTATGAATGCTATTTTCCAAGTCAAGGTTACACAGTGTGACCCAGCTGTTTGCTTTCTCTGTTAGCACAAAAGCCTTCAAGTCAACAGGTGTTGTATGTTTTGTTGCCCTCTTGGCCTCCTCCTCCCCCTCGTGCCTTGACCCACATTCCTCTGTACTTGGATGTGGAGGAGCAATGTGATCCCACTGATGACCCTCTAGGCATTTAAAATTTATCCCCAAGTCATATGCCTCAGAATGAATAAGGCTGCCAAGGCTTCCCGAGATGTCGAGATTGATAGACTCGGATGAGCAGAGATTCAGCTGCCTCCAAGTCATTGCCTTGTTTATTACTTGCTTTTGCTTGAGACATATTCTTACAGTTTACATTTTAGAATTGTTGAACACAATCCCTACACTGATAGACCGGAAAGTGCATCATCTAAGACCACAACAATAAACGGCACATCCTCTGCAGATATATCAGTGCCTTACAGTAAACAAAATAACAAAATAAGGACAAAAATCGAAAAAAATGTGACACGATATTTGACAATATGGTAAATAAAAATATAACTTAGAGTCATTTTCAGACTTTTGTTGGGTGTCTGCCTGAAGCCTCATACTGTCTAGAATTTCCACTACCTAGTGATATATTACACTGTATACAGCAGCTTATTTGGTTATATGAGGAATCATGCGCTCTCACGCCACCCTCAAACATTCACATGCAAGAGGGGAGAGAGAGGCAGGAGACGAACAAATAGACAACACAGCTCTTGTCTGCAGATGAGGTAAGGTCTGAGCTGTTTCACAGTGTAAAGTCCAGCTCTGCAAGAAGTAGGTGATCTGCAGTCCTTTGGTTTCCTGAGGTGCAAATGCTCTGAACGATTAAAGGTAGCTGTGCAAATTATAGGGATACTGGACACTCTGGCAGTGGCTAATTCCTGCCTTGAGAAGCAATAGGATGTATAGAAGAGAGTGATGGAGAAGAGAAGGAGACAATTGTGGGAGAGGATAAGATGCTGGGTTAAAGCAGAGGTGCGTAATAAAGAAGAAGAAGAAGAAGAAGAAGAGGTGGAAGAGAATGGTGAGGACACTGACACCAAGGAAGAAGATGTGAATGAGGAAGAAAATGAAGCAGGAGGATATGAAGATGAAGAGGAAGTGCAGGTAAAACTGGAGGTAAGGGATGCAGAGGAAACGGAAGAGGATAAAGGAGAAAGTGATTCAGAGACAGGGCTTCTAATGAAACAGGGAGATGAGGAGGAGGAGAGGGAGACAACTGAAGCAGATGAAGGAATAGATGTGGTGGAAGAAGAGAAAGAAGTAGAAAATGGCAGCGAGATTAACCATAGTAACGAGGTGGATGAGACCAAGGAGAATCAGGTAAAGAGAGCAGACGATATTAGAAAAGGGGGGGAAGTGGAGAGGGGCATTAAGGAGGAAGAGAATGAAGAAACAAAGGGAAAGGAGAATGAGGAGGAAGAAAGAGACCAGGAGACTATGAAGAAGGAAAAAGAAACTGAGGAACAGCAGTTCAAAGAGGATGAGAATGGAGATCTTCAAGAACAAGAACAACATGAAAGATACAACATGGAAGAACATTTTAGAGAAGATAATGTTCAAATGATCCAAAAGAGTACTGCAAGAAGAAAAAAGGATGAAAAACTCAAAGAGGAAGACCCAATTAGCGATTCGGTGGACTCAGTAATGAATGAAGATTCTGATTTCACAGTTTCTGAGGATAAATATTTTAACAAACACAGAAATGAAGATATCATCTCTGAAACTCAGAGTACTCTGGAGTGGAATGAAGAATTCATCAGTGACAAGCTGACAGATGAAGAAGAAACTGTCACAGAATCTTGGGTCACTCAAGAAGATTGTGAAGAAGAAGAGGAAGCTTCTACAGATTATGAAGAAACAGAACATTCAGTGGATGAAGATGGGGATTTTAGTGATGAAGATGACATAAAGACATATTTCAAAGATGATTACCCCATACATATTTTTCTCACCTTGAATGAATTTAGGAGTTCATCCATTCTCACTGACCTTACTTTAAGGACAGAAGATGGGATGAGTTTCTGTGTGCACTCCCCCGTGCTGGCTGCTGCCAGTTCACTTATCTGTGATTATCTAAAAAGAAGCAAAGCAGAAAACAAAAGAGCTGATGAAAGAAAAGATGATGACACATGTATTGGAGTTCACCAGTGGTCAATCTCTCTTTGTCCGGAGGTAGAATATGTTGGGTTAGAGGCGATTGTGGAGTTTGCCTACACTGGACAAATACCATCCTTGAACAAGGATAATCTGGACAAGATAAAGGCTGCTGCTCAAACACTGGGTGCACCAAGGGTTCTCAATCTCTGCACTGAGGAAGAAGAGAAGTCCACAAAAACTGGAGGACATAAGAAAAGGGAAAGTATTTCTACTGCACAACAAATGATGATCAGCCTTCAGTCTATCAAACATCTGTGGATGGACAGAGTGGGATGTGATGTGAGTCTGGAAGCTTGTGGTGGATTGCTTCATGGTGAGTAGACCACCAACGGGTCCATTTATTGCTGGCCTGGATGCCCACTTTAACTTTTACCTATTTTCTCAAGTAAAATTCTGTGTTGTGATACATTTTCCTTCATCCACAAGTAGGTCCTCAATCAAATTTAACATCACTTCCTTAATTGCAAAAGTGAATATATTCAATATTAGATGAATGTGTATTGAAAATTTTACCATCAAATATACATTTACTTAAGATGCAGCAGCATCCGTAGTTCTGCCAAATAATACTACTTAGTGGTCCAGATTTCCATGTTTTGGGACATTTAACCATTAAATATATCTGGATTTACATTTTCCCCGAGACTTTGGGCCTTTATAGGGTTCATCTTTAATGAAGTTCATTATAAAACAGCATGTGACCTGGACATCTTAGGGTGGAAGGAGATATTTACTCATTGGCGTCTTTTGTCTAGTCCACAGAGTTATCTTGGCTGTAAGCAGTGATTACTTCCGTGGCATGTTCACCTCAGGGATGAAGGAGTCCCATCAGCTTTTTGTGACCCTTCCCTTCCTTTTGGCATCAGAATTAGAAGTTCTAATTGGCTGCTCTTACAGTGGCGCTCTCCCTATGAGCTGGCAGTACATCTTTGAGATCACCGGCACTGCTCTCCAGCTTCAGTACCAACCTGCCCTTTCCTTGTGCTATAATTTCCTGTGTCAAGAAATTAATCCTCAGACTTGCCTGGATGTGGTATCTTTTGCCGAGGCCTATGAAATGGCACAGCTTCTTGAAGTTGCCGATGATTTTGTCCTCCGGCATTTCCAGATGGTGGCATGCACCTCAAAGTTTACGGACCTGTCAGCCAAAAAGCTCTTGATGTACCTAAACAGTAACTCACTTTATGTTCCATCTGAACTTGTTATATTCCAAGCAGTGGTGGCTTGGATCCAAGCAAAGCCCAGGATAAGGCTCAGACTAGCTCATGAACTTATGAAAACTGTCCAGTTTCCCCTGATGACATTCAAGGAATTCAAGGAAGTGCGATCTCAGACCATGTGGTCTAATCCCAACATGGCAGAGCTGTATGAGAAAATCTTTGAAGATTTCTGCTCCAGTGAGACTGCACAGCATCAGTTCCGCATTTATATGCCAAAAGAGAGTCTCGTTCTGATTGGAGGTGACCAGATTTCTGAAGACCTGAGTAGCCGCAACATCAGCAGAGATCTTTGGTTTGGGAATTCCCTCAGGAATCACATAGGGGTAAAAAAGGCATTGGAGTGGAGAAAGCTGGGAGAGATGCCTGAGCCAGCAAGATTCGGGCATGAGGTGGCTGTTCTAAAAGGACGATTGTATGTGTTTGGAGGCAAGAAGTATTATGGCATTGGTGACACCCTGAATAATGTTTGCAGGTAAGAGAGGCTAATCGTTAATCCCCCAAAGCAATAATAACATATTCTTAACTGTTTCTTATATGTGCATAATGTCACCACCTCTGTAGGTATGACCCTTGTGAAAACACTTGGGAGTGTCTGGCTGAAATGCAAGAAAAAAGATGCTCCTTTTCAGTGGTTGTACTTAATGAAAAGATATATGCCATTGGTGGACACAGTGACACTGACCCCATAGATAGTGTTGAAAGATACTGCCCATCTACAAATTCTTGGAAGTATGTTGGACAGAACATTCATTGTTCATTAGCATGTCAATACATTTCTCCTAAATAAGCTGTTTAAAATGATTCAAATCTCTTCAAAATATTGTAGTTTGCTGTCACAAATCATTCATCTTTTCTTTTTCAGCTTCACCTCACCCTTGGATCTGCCTCTGAGCGGGCATGTAGCAAAAGTTACCCAAGGACAGATCTTCATAACAGGAGGGGGAAATAATGATTACCTCTGTGTTGCATCCCTCTTTCTGTACCACCCAGAAACAGGAAGCACCTACCTGGCAAACATGGCTTCACCTCGAGCTCATCACTGTATGGAGATCTTGGGTGAATATCTTTATGTGGCAGGTGGAGTCACCACTGATGATACCATGACTATTGTTGATCAGCTATCTTGTGAAGTGTACAGTCCAGTGGCTAACTGCTGGACTGCCATTGCATCTCTGCCAGTGCCGCATGTTGGAGCAGGAAGTGCCGTTTTGGAGGGAAAGTTTTATGTTCTGGGTGGATACAGTCAGGAGGACTACACTGACACTAAGATGGTCCACCGCTATGATCCTGCCACACAGAAATGGGAGAACATGGGAAAGATGCCCGGGCCAAACAACAATATCTGTGCATCTCTGCTGTGTTTGCCAATGCATTTACGAATGTAAGACATGGTAACAAATCTCATTATTATTTATAATCACATGGGGAGAATATATCATTATAAAGTATATGAATTAAGGAGAGATACTTTGAACTGAACAGCATAAAGGAAATGAACTGGAACTGTTAATAATTTACATTCAAACAATATGTTTTGCAGTTTTCTGAAAGCTTTTGTCAAATTATCTATCTGAATTTTCTTATTTTCATATATATATATGTTGTGTGTGTGTGTGTGTGTTCAGATTTTTAGTGTTCACTTTAAACCTTTTGGCATCCCAGTTTCTTTGATTATATAACACAAGATTTAAATTTGATATTAATTAAACTGAACTGAACTGTTTATGATATGAGTTCCATACCAGAATGCAATAGCAAGGTATGATCACATGAGGGAGCTCTCTGCCTTCCCTCTTGTCTTTGCAGTTGCCATACTTGGTGGTGGGATGCTGGTGAAAACAGCTGTCATTTTAAAAACTGTACACAAAAAGGTTGTTTTGCATTTATTATTCTGAAGAAGTTTCTCAAAATTTATATTTTCATTAAATTCTACTTGAAAATGAACAACAATGAACTGAGAACTTTAATCATATAAGTGCACTATTGCATATTCAGGTAAGCACTGAGGTAATATTAGCCCAGATCCTTAGTAGCTTACACAGAGATAAATAGATCTGATGCCTAATGCTGCTTTAACATTTTAAGACAATGCAGGAACCATGAATCTGAGCCTCTACACAGGAAAGAGTAAAAAAAAAAAAAAAAAAAAAAAAACCCCAGGGTTTTGTGGCTGTTTAGATTATTATACACTGCAGTATTGATCCCACAATTCTACGTGTACCTGATCACCAGCAGCCAGCTGCAGAGCTACAGCATTGCTGCTGCTGCTGCCTCCAGTGACGTCTGCTGAAGGGCTGTCATAGGTTAAAATTTGACTGACATTATTCTTCACAAGAATAGCACCTGCTGTGTGAGTGTGAGAGTAGGAGTGTAGAGTAGTCGTAGGTACTGAAACTGAAGTAGTAGAGACTATTCCCTGGTGCTGTGAAGATTCCTGCAACAGAATAAAGGAAATATGTTGTTATCTTTCTGTCCAGCCACCCTGGCTGTAGCTCAGCCAGGTCATCTGCTAATTGGAAGGTATTTGGTTTGATCCCTGGCTCCCCCAGTCTGCATGCCAAATATAAAAAAACAGTGCTTGGGTGAATATGGCATGTTGTAGAACAGTGCTATATAAGAATCAGTCCTTTTACCATTTAGTCATAGTAACCAGGATATTTGAATTATACTGTTATACTGAACTGTATTGTACTAAATATAGCATTCGGAAAGTGATAAATGGGTCCAGCATTGAATGTGTTTATCCAATGAAAGAATCTGTTCAATTGGTCTGCCACATTCATGTTGTGAAGCAGCTGAGTTGTGGGTTTCAAACCCCAAACCGTCTCCTTTCTGTCGATATTCTGGCTCAACAAACAAGAACCACAACAACAATCACCTGAAGAACTATGAGGTTTTTTTTAGTCCCATCTTAGCTCGTTTCTTATTACTTAGAATAGAAAAAGCTGAAAACCTATAATTTCATGGCACTCCATCAGTAACTCAAAATTTTAAGATGATAACCGAAATGTTTGAAATCATAACTCAAAATTTATACTTACCTCTGCTTGCATTCTATTTTTTTTGCACAGAAACAAGCTTCCACACATCTCCTACAAAAATAAATACTTTTAAACTAATATTTATATTTACTAATTATTTATAATACTTAGTAACACTTACACTAATGTGTATGCTGTGCTTGTTGTCATGCAAAGGTTGCCTGATTAAATATAAAATGAACTGCTTTGTTTTGCTCGACATTTCATGAGTTCACAAACGAACTTTGAAAGAACAACATCAATGTTGGAAGCAAAATTTTCTACAATAAACTTTTTTAGGACTTTGGAGCAGTTTGATTAATATATTATGCCTAGGAAAATTTTTTTAAAGTGCTTTACAGCATGTGCCCTAAATAAATCCAGTCAAGTCCACTAAATTAATTGTGGGCTTTTTCATAAAGGATTTAGGGAAAAAAAGAAATTCTGTTTACAACAAGCAGTCCTTTATAGTTCGCTAGTTCACCTTCATGACACTGACTATTGCAGCTACACTTCAGGGGCCATCTTGCTGAAGAATGATCATTCCCAGATGAGCACCTGGGAATTCGGAGGACTGGATATCACTGGCAAAACTATCTATTGGGTCAACATCATCCTGTGGAGAGCTGGTTTTTCTGGTTTAACCATGTGAAAAATGTTTCAGTGTTTCCTTTTTGTCGTGGATATATGATTTGCCCCCCTTGTTTCTTCTTATCAACTATTTATTATTTTGTATGATACTAAATCTGAATCTGCTATTGATGAGAAATCTGTTTGGTTGTACAAGACTGAATTTGGTTAACTTTGGTCAAATTTAAATTTAAAAGGGCCAGGTTCAACTCTCTTTTTCAAACCAGTTTTGACAAATTTTTTAGTATTTAACTTAGATTGTCCTACTGTTTCTTCCCTTATTGCATATTGGCATGAAAGAATAACCAAAAGGTTTCAGCATTTTACATTTTAGAAACATTTTACATTCATGGACACAGATTGCGAGGACAGGGGGTTTAATTGTTTTTTTATAAAGACATTAGGAATCCTCTCATATCGAAGTCAACACTTTTTAATAGTAATCAAATAGTATGTTGAAACATAAATGGAAAAACCAAAGCTGTCAAGCTGAGTCAAAAAACGTTTCTCTCAAGCCGAGGGAGTAACACCACTATCAGTAGCACTATAGGCAGCAGCAATTCAATTTTATTTGTACTAAATAACTTCAAATCACAACAACAATAACCTTAAGGCAACTAAGCGTTATATCTTTCCCTAGTATTGGAAGTTTTTACCAAACAAAAATATAATTCACTGTCTTGCATTCGGCTGAACTTGTTACAGAAACGTTCAGAACCTCACAGAAGGAATGATCTTAGACTCTCAGATAGTTTGATCTGTTTGGACTCACAGACAGGGATGGTTTGGAAAGCACATGGTCATTTCCTGGAAAGATTTGAACAGCTAAGACTGTAAGAATACATAACCAGATCATTTATCATTCAAAATGTCACTGTCATGTGGTGCCAATGAAAATTCTTCATATCTAAAAGTTTAGGTTGTAATGCTTTAGTCAACTCTGTATCACTTATTCTTTGTTTATTCTAACTTGACAGCCCCCCATCAGAGAGAGAGACAAACTATCATATTTACACTACTAGTCAAGTTTGGGCACTGTCACTACCTGTGGAAGCAGACTGTGTGGAGTGAAGAGGTGGACCAAAGTAAGGACACGTGAAAATTAAACTTGATTTTAACAAAGGGCAAGCTGTTTATTGAAGGCTGGTAAAACAGTACAAAAACAAAAGGCAAAGGCACAACTAAGCTATAAAGTAAACTGGGTGAGCTAAACATAAAAAACCTAGAACACGAACTTGAACATGGCAACCTGATGTGGAAAACCTGAAACACGAATACTGCACCAAGTGAGAGTTAACAGTTATTAAGAATTAGCTATTACGATTAGCCTGTGGTCAAAGTAGTCATTCATTTCAAAATTATGAACTCCATCTATTTTCTTACCACTTACATATATATTATTCTTATTCACACACACAGGCCTAGATACTGATACTAGATACTGGCAACCTTCTGGTACCACTGGTTGCAATTATGACTAGTTCGTGAGTGGTTCATGAAGGTTGATGGCAATCACTTTGAAACTGATTGAAAAAGACCAGTCAGTGAACCCCTAATAATTCCAAGATGCTAGGGAAAAAGACTGCTTGTGGAATTGTTGCTTGAGGCTACTGGCAGCTGCAAGGGAAAATTGGTCACAAAGAGGTATACAGTGCTGTACTAAAAACTTTCTTGCAATTGCTTTGATCAGTAGCAGATTATCTGTATTTCTTATAGTTGTATATCAAAGATGCTGACCTATCTGCAAACACTCTCCAACTGCTCTTTGTATGATAATGAAACCATGAAAACTGCAACACAAACCTCAATTTGCCTTCAAAGTAAAATTTCTGCCTTTTGAAATGTGTTGGTTTAAGCAATAAGGCATATTTTTCACTTAAACAAATGGTCTCTGGTTCTGGTTTGCACTGCACTTCAAGTCTTACTACTGCTCTGCAAGTTAAACAATACATGCAAACAACTCAACATCTTCCATCCAAACTACAGTTGACTGGGACAAACTGCTTTTAACCAAAATAGTCATAATGAACAGTGTTAGTGCTGCATCCTCTGCAACCTCCAGCAACCACTCACCAACTGGTTGGACAATAAATATTTTTTACAAGCGACCTATATTTGTCAAAAGGTTTGCTGACTGGTCTGTAGGCCTGAGTGACTGAGGCCTCAGATATCCACATTTGAATATTTTACTTTTATTATTGCAGTAATTTCAGTGTTTAAACAGACTTCCTAATTGAGGAGTCTATCATTTCAATAAAACAGTTACTGTCTGTGGTGCTGGGGCAGGTGCATCAGACAAGCTCGGATGTCTGTAACAGCTCCAGGCAGTTTGCCCATGTTCTCCCATTTCTGCATGATGGGATCAAAGCGGTGGACCAGTGCAGACTCACTGTAGTCATCCTGGCAATACCCTCCCAGTACATAGATCTTCTCCTCCATAACAATGGAGGCTGCACCAACATGGGGCATGGGCAGTGACGCAAAAGTGGTCCAGCAATCAGCCACAGTATCATACACCTCACAGACTAGTTGATCAGTGTAAAACTTCCTTAGGTTACAGACTCCACCAGCAACATATAGATGACTTTGTAGGGCTTCCATGCAATGCTGGGCTCTGTCATAGGTCATGTCTGCCAGGTAGATGGTTCCCCTCTCTGGGTGGTACAGACATGTGGAAACAAGGCACTCATATTTGCAGTTGAAACCTCCAGATATGAAAATCTCTCCATTAATGATAGCGGCAGCATGGCCACTCAGAGCTAGATCCAGCGGTCGGACAAAGCTGTGAAACAAGAGAAGCCAGGCAGTCATGTCCAGATGGACAGTTGTAAAGGAAAATATTTTTTATCTACCTTCAATCCAATATACCACAAAATGGCATTACTTGGCTTATATATAACTTTAACAGAAACAACTTGATCAGAAATAAGCATCATATGATATATAAACAAAAAGTGATTCAGCTGCATTTTCCATGAACCTTCCAGTTTACATTTCTGTGATGACAGCATGACTTTGGACGAGGTGCAGGCAGCAACTCGGATGAATCCTCATTAAAGTATGAATGTCTTGATTTTAATCTTTAACTCACAAACACTATAACTGAATGCTGTCTCATGTAATTGACAATATTTACGTTGTTTTGCTTTCTTTAACTTGCATTTCTGGTTCAGATAAAATAACGTTTTTCTAACAGCAAATTGCGCCACCACAGCTGTGCAACTTTCCACCCAGTGAAACCAGAACACAAAATACAAATTTCTTTAAAACATGAGACATTTCTGGATTTACAGTAGTGTGAAAACCCCATTTTTTGGCACATACTATAATTCAAAGGCAAGGCTGACATCTGCTGTGGAAATCGTGGTACTGCATTTGAATTGAAGGGTAAAGCATGAAAAAGGCAAGTGAAGACTTTAACTTACATTTATCCTTTATAACTATTATAAAGCTTGACTCTTTTCATATTTCCTCAGTCTTTTAACTTTGTTGTCCGATTGGTATGTCCACACTTCAAAAACAGATATATAATTCAAGCCTAGCTAAAATATCCATCATCCATTATTCAAGATTCTGTTTCATTTTAAATGACTAATTTTACCTCCAGGAGTCAGTGTCTGGGTTGTACATCTCAACACTGTCTATGTTGGTGTTGATGTCTTTATCTCCACCAATGGCATAAAGGCGCGATTCATGTACCACGACTGAGAGGTTACTTCTGAACTCCTGCATGTCTGCCAGCCTCTTCCAGCAATCATTCACTGGGTCATAACTAGCATGAGTGCAATAAAAAAAATAAAATGTGATATATGTAACAATCTGTTTTTGTGAATGTAAGAAGATGTATATTAATGGACTAACAGTTTTTATTTACCTGTACGCAGATTTCATAATATCATCCTTTGCATAAAAGAAGCATCCTCCAATGACATACAGCTTCCCATCCATTACAGCAACTCCATGCCTAAACTTTGGTTTATCTGGAATCTCACTTAATCTCCTCCACTCAATGTCCTTCACCAACCCTGTGCCACTGCGTAGGGAGTTTGCAAACCACACTTCCCTGCTTGGTATGCGCTGACCAACATCTGGATTCAGTTGGTCTCCTCCAACCAGAACTATAGTATCTTTTGGTCGCCTGATCCGACAGTGATCCTGGGACTTTGGAAGGCTGAAACCAAATTCTTTAAGTGCTGAACCATAAAGTTCCACCTCTTTGTTGCCAAAGCACTCCATGCGTAGGTTAATGGCTCTAACCTCTCTGAACTCTCGAAAGGTCATGAGGGGGAAGCGAACTCCAGTCATGAGTAAGCCTGCATGGGCCAATCTTTCCTCAGGATCAGCCTCAATCCATGAGATTACGGCTCGAAATACAGCCAACTCTGAAGGTACACAAAGGCCATCGCAGCGAAGGAAGTTTAAAAGCTTTTCTGCTTGTAGGTCCTGAAACTTTGTTGTGCCTGAAACTTCCATAAAGTTCCTCAACACAAAGTCATTGGCCTCCTCAAGAAGTTCTGATATTCCATAAGCTTCAGCAAAAGATGCCACATCCAGGCAGGAGCTTGCCCGCATCTCTTTTTTCATAAAGTTGAGGCAAATTGATAGAACAGATTGGAATTGAAGCTGAAGCGCCATGCAGATAATCTCAAAAACAGAGTCCCAGCTAAGTAGAAGGATCCCACTGTATGAGTAGCCAATAAGAGCCTCTAATTCAGATGTAGACAGGAAAGCAAGGGCAACGCAACTCTGATGGGATTCCCTCATTCCACATGTGAACATGCCACGGAAGTAATCACTGCTTACTGCCAAAACAATTCTGTGGACTAGAAAGAGACAAAAGAAAAGCTTAAAATTTGACCAATAGGACACATTCATTAGGACACCAAAAGCAGTTGTACTAACCATGGAAAAAAGTTCCATCCACATCCAAAATTACATCACACCCCACTCTTTCTGCCCACAATTGTTCAATGGACTGAAGAGTAATTTTCATTTGTTCTAGAACAGAGATGGTTTGTGGTTCTTTCTTGAAAAATTCACTGTTATCCTTTCTTTCCATGTTTTTGCAGATGTCCACAAGTCTTGGGACTGCAAGGACTTGAGCTGCAGCTTTGATTCGGGCCATATTATCATTGTTCAAAGATGACACAAGCCCAGTGTAGGCAAACTCCACAACAGCCTGAAGCCCAATATGGTCAACCTCCGAACTCAATTGCATTGACCACCTCTGGACGCCATTCTTGTCCCCATTATTGTCAGATTTTTCCTCACTTTTATCCCGCAGTCGTTCCAGAAAGAAGCCGCTGACAGCAGCCAAGATAAGGGAGTGCACTTGGAAGCTTTTCTGATTCTCAGTTGTCAGAGTCCAGTCTGTAAGAAGAGATGAATCCAAGAATTCTTTCAGAGCCACAAACACCTCTTTAGGGTAGGTTTTGTTGTGGCATGTCTGGACTTTATTCTCTTCAGCTCCCAAGCTTTCAGCGGTTATGTGCTCTGCAATTCCCTTCTGACTAGTACCACTCATTCCATCTCGAGTCTCTTTCTTATCACTCCTACTTGTCAAGCCCATTCTCGAATCATTGTAAGCAACAATCCTTCTTAGCTCACGGTTGTCCTGTTCCATACCTTCACCACCTTCTTCAATAACTCTTTTCCTTCTTTCCTTTTCTCTCCTCCACCGTTCTTCCCACTCCATTGGCAAGTAACGCCTTGTAAACTCCATATCATTGGTTATTTTCTTTTTGAGTAATAAGTACTGTTGTCTTTTCAGTTTCTTGTGCCATCCAGCAAAAAAAAAAATACTGTTCTAATGATTTTTGCTACTTTCTACTCAAAAGCCATTCTGCCACTTTTAAATTGCCTCTGTCTTTCTCTGTCTTGGTCTCAAGTTCACTTGCTGCATAAACAAGCAGCTATTTATAGCTACTGGGTCACATAGATTTAATTTCAAGTGAGGCTTCACATGCATATCATTGTACTGTTTCAGAATAAGGAGAATAGGAGTTTTTTTCTACTACAAACATTTCACATTGACATAAACAGGTATTAAACTGAATGACAGCAATTGGCCTTAAATATAGGTAGGTTCTATTAGTGATTATTAATGAGAAAATATGTTTTACAGGAGTTTTCCAGTTACTTGCACTAATGGAACTTTTTTTCTTAGAAATAGGGATTGACACACAATGAGGAGGAAGGATTTGATGGCATAATCTCTGAGAGCCCTCAGATCTAAGTGCAATGGGAAAATTGTATAATACTGTACAGACCTGAATTAACATCAAGTAATTGACAGGGGGATGCATAGAGTACTAGTACTATTACTGTAATATTAAAACGGATGCACACTATTGACTTATTTCATCTGTTATCATAATCTCTTTATTAGATAGTAGTAAGAGATACTAGTCTTACATTTCCACAACATTGCTGGTGCAGTATAATTCTCTAAATACTATGTACTAAAATTTTGAGTCTTAAGTAAAACTGCTTAAATTTGCAATGTTTTCTAATTCAAAACATTAAAATAGATACAATGTGAATCTGGTAGTTTTAAGGTTGGTTGATGGTTACCACTCGTATATTAAATTAATAAATACCCTTGCAAAAAGGTATCATAAAGAATTATATAAAAGATCTACCATCTTAAAAGTTCCATATCTAGGGTAAGAGTAAGGCTTTGGGTGTAAGCTTTGGGTTGAGATGATTGTACAAAACAAAACTCAACTCTAATCTTAACCCTGGACAGACAGAGATGTCAAGTGGTTCAAACATCCAACTAGTCTATGGGCTGTAAGAAGCTGAAAACTAAATGTACTTTCTTGAACAAATGTCACCAATCTATGCAGTACATCGTTTTTATATCTAAGACAGACCAATATCAGTGGTCAATAATCAATGGTAACTTTATTGTCCCCAATGGGAAATTGGTTTGCAGTATGTCCAAACATCAAACAACACATACACATGAAAAAAAAAGTTTTCAATAGTTAATATTTTACATGGGAATAAGCAAAAACAAAGAGGAGCTAAAATGTAGTCATGCTGTTATCATAGTTTCCATATCTCTTAAATTACTTTTACCCAACCCCTTGTTTCTCCTACAACCCTATTCCCATTCCACGTGCAGGTAAAACGCAGGTCAAAGATAAAGTCACGTTTTCTGTTTGTAATCTGGTGAGTGTGATAAATGTATATTCCATTTCCCATGCTTTATTTAACTCATAAACGTCCTGAATAACAAACTGGCAATAAGGAAAAAGGTTAAAGTTTATTCCATTGTCATAAGGTTATATGATGTTTTTCATCAGTTTATTTCTAATAATTAACCCAGACCCTTTTATAAATAGGTTCTTTACACCGTGGTCTTCAGTGAAACACAGGGATCTAAAAAATACCATCTAACCTGAAAAATGGAGAGATTAACAGTAATTATTCTTATTTGTTTACTTGCTGGTTTATCTGAATGTGAGGAAACGGGTGATCAGAATGAAATCAATCAGAGCCTGATCACTGAGCTCTCATATGAAGATACTAAGGCAGAGAACAATAACGACGTGTCAGCTGACCCAGGGTTTGAAACACCAGCCACTCGGACAGTAAATAAAACAGCTGACCATTCATGTGAACCCAACATCTATATGGTGCTGAAGGAACTGGGGGCTCTAGAAGAACGACAGAAAGCCACTGTGAGAGCCCTTGAAGAAACAAACAGAAAGCTCGAAGCCAGTGAGAAGCAGGTGGCTGCACTTAACAGCACACTGACTGAGCTCAGGACAATGTATGAAAGTAACAAAATATTTGGTAAGAATGAACTAATGAATGAATAAAAATAATGAACTGTGCAGTCACTGTGCCATGTAACTTTTCATAAAGTCTATTTTACAAAATAGTCTTTTCTTACTCATGTTTGATGATTGTTGTTGCAAAAGCATTTTAGTTATAATACTAAATTTTACTTATTGTAGGCGAAAAATGAAGCATTAGGGAGGTTTGCATGTTTGGTGCCTACAGACAGATTTCTTCTATTTTAGCTTCTCTTCATTTGATGTCTGTAAAACCCAGAATCAAGTTTGAAATCCTTCTCACATACAAGGTGTCTAAAGGAACTCACGGCACAATATTGTCCAAACAGAGTACTTAGTCTCAGGCTGCAGACTTACTTTTGGTTCTTAGTTTCTAAAAGTAGAATAGAAGGCAGAGCATTCAGCTCTCAGGCCTCTCTCCTATTGAACCAGCTCAAATTTGTGTTTCAGGTGTCAGGCACAGTACACTGTCTACTTCTCTCTTCTCTCTACTAGATTAGGTTTAATACTTTCCTTTTTTATAAAGCTTAATAATGCTCAGGCTGCTGAAGGACCTCCAATTCTTTTCCACTCCCCATGTGTTTATATGCCCTAACGCATTAAACTTTTTTGTCTCTTTTTGTCCCCCCTCTTTCTCTGATATTAATGTATTCATACTTAATTGAGGTAAAAGGTAACTGTTTTCTGCAAAGAAATACTGGCTAAATACCAAAGCTCAGAATTAATTGAACCAAGGCTCAAACCAGATCTGGTGAAATACAGATGTTATTATTATAATTTCTTTATAACTTCTAGTAAAGTTTCAATTCTTGTGAGCTTCACTGCTGTTGTACTAACAACAAAAAGAAGAGGTGTCACTTTCCCTGTGTGTTTAAACAATTCTAGCTCTATAACATTTAAGAATGGTTGCAACGTTATAGTATAATAATGAAAATCTTAAATAATTTGAAAACTGATTATTATTTTTATTGTTATTTATTTGGAGGAAACAAGCTAAAATATATTTTCTGGTGCTTTTAGGGCAACATCAGGTTGCATTTTCTGCTGCTTTACCAACAGAAGTCACTATTGGGCCAGCAAATTTTCTTTACCCTCTGGTCTACAGAAATGTTCTGTACAACGTCGGAGGACACTACAGTCCAGTAACAGGTCAGAAATCAGTGTGTGTGTGTGTGTGTGTGTGTGTGTGTGTGCACGTGCTTTTCTGCTGCTGAGAATTTTATCATCTCTAAAAAGTATTTCTGTTCAGTTTGTTCTGTTCAGCAGGAGCATTATTTTATTAATTGCTGTTACTGTATGGT
>VUQG01001060.1:0-10516 GCA_015106755.1 Etia nguti | reverse complement strand
TTTAAAAAGTTTTTTCTTTTTAAAAATCCAACTTGTATGCACTAGTTTCTATTTCAGCTTAGTATGTGAGTCTCTGTCACGCTTTGCTGCCATTTACAGCTTCTCTCCCCTTCTCTGATCTCCGTTTCACCGGTCCTGCACCTTCTAAATATACACCGAGGTGCAGCAAACAAGAGAGGAGAATTCCTTAATCCACTTGGCAACAACTAGTTATGACTGTAACTGAACTGGAAACTTTATGGGAAGTGTTAAACGTAACAAGAAGAGAGGGAGAGGAGACTGTAAGAAGCTCTGTCGATGATCCTTTTCCAATTTTTGCTGTTAAATCAGAACTGAGGACCTTGTGTTTCCTTTCACCTGTATTTCGGCTTTCGTAACTTAACTAAACATGGAACAGCAGAGAATTTAATCAAATGGATTGACCCATAAATTAGGGAGGCACAGAGCAGATCCACAACCAAAATCAGTATCTGAGCTATGGACTTTGGATTAAAGATGCATCGAGTCGGAAGAGTTCTGACCTAAAAACGCACCTGAGGACAAAGGGTTTGGCCACACTTATCCTAACCCTTGTGTGTGTTTGGCTAATTTGGGAATGGTGAGATATTTCAGCAGTGCATAATGCCTGTGGAGTAATATAAATAATGGGTGCAGGTGCAGCTGTTTCTATATTCATGGAAGAGGAGAGGTGACTGTACATTTCTCTCTGTATGTAGCTATCTCTTCCGTGTGTGTGTGTGTGTGGTGAGAGGGAAATGCATTCAACCTTCACAGAAACTCATGTGATCTTCCGGCTGACACTGATGTCATTGTTATCAAATAATAAAAAGGCAGGAACAGGTCTTTGCTTATGAATGAGCAATAGGCTAATAACGTGTGTTTTTTACCGGTTGTGGTGTATTTTATCCCCCACACACACAGCCACACACACAGCCAGTATATATGTGTGTGTGTGTGTGTGTGTCTGTGTCTGTGTGTGTGTGTGTGTGGGGGGGGGCAATAAAATACACCACAGTATGTGAGACTTTGAGATGTTTTAATGCAGAATATTTCATCCATATTTGGTCATCGCCACTGACCTCATTGTTAAGACAAAACACTGACATATGTAGTGATTGGTCACAGGTTTTATCCCGTGTCCCTGATTAAAATCTAACGCATAGATGAGATAATGAAGCTTATCTGACAACATCTTCAGTGGATCCATCGTTCCTATTGGATTATCCAGTAAATAATTTACTTGAGGTTTTCTGTAAAATGTGTGAGTGATTGCAGATAAGTGATCATCAGGATTCAGAGCTCACGGCCTTTTCAGCGTTATCAAACCTTCTGCTGAACTTCAGCCTTTACACATGTATTCTACTAGGCAACGGCACCTGACACGCCCTCACATACACATTCAAACACACGCCCACACAATGGTCACAAAGCTCTTGCACAGGTACAGTTTTTCAGAATAAACTACTCGCTTATCAGGTTCTGCTTCAGGTTTTTCCAGGTTGCCCTCAAACTTTTAGTCCCAATACTGGACATAAAGTCGAATGTATTGTTGATCGTGAGATATGTGGAGCGCACAGTGTTTTACCTGTGTTTTAATTCCATGACAGTAATTCTCATTGTTATTTTTTGCATGCGAACCAATAAACTGTAAATGGTACAAGAGAGTCTGTTTTCTGCGCACAGGTTTAGAGTGCCTGATCCGGAATCGGGAAAGGTCATAAAATTTTAAGAAGATATAAACAATAATAAATGTTTATATCTAAATGTTTTATTTTTTTGATGGCAGAGGTTTTCTAGGGTATATCTTGCTTAATCTTTATACTATCTTTATGGACGTAATAAATCCCATCAGCCTGCCCAAGTGCGCTGACTTGCCCTCCTCCTTCTACTTTGTAACTAGAGACCAGAGTGGTTCTAAAAGCTGACCTGTGGATCTGCTGCCTTAAAGGGGACCTATCCTTTGTTATATATGTATATACTGTTACAGTGGCGCAGGCTCTTGCTAAAAATGGCCAGAGTTTCAGATTGTGAGGTCAGCGTATGTTCTCAAGCTTCAGAGTGCTCTAAAAACCCTGTTATAAGGTTTGTTTGTTCTGTTGTTGGCTCTATACGATGGCATTGATTTCTGGTTGTTGGCACAGAAGCTCCACCCACTTGTTGTTCTTTTTGCAAAGGGGAGCCAATCCGAAGAAAACTGCCTTAAATGAAAAGGTGCTAAAACGTATTTTGGACAGTAGATAAACTGATTGGCTGCAGCGATGCCTGGTTTAAGATAAATGGGGGTTATTTTGTACTGTGAATTGAACAAAGCTACCCTAAAATTAACATGGAGCTGTGATTAAGAATATCGGGGTCCTTAAAACTATATTGCTGATCATTTTATAGAAGGTAGCATGAAATTTAACAGCAGTTAACTGGAAATGCAGGATTTGGCACACGAAGACAGGCAGATGGGCGACGTTGCCTTCATTGAACTGAACCAAAAGTGGTACCAGTCAGTGTCTTGTATGTATTTTTTTATGATCAAAGATATTGTTTGGTTCTAAGAAGATAAATGTTGAGTAACCTAATCGCTGTTCCAACCACGCCATATCTTTTAATCACAAAATCTCGACTCCACCGGCCAGCCATGATACTTGCATAAACGCTTCCAGGGGAGGACAACAATACAACCTTTGCTCTAAACGTAATTTTTTCCACCTTTAGTTTCAACACGCGCCCTATCAGCAGCCATAAAATCCACCGTAATAAAACCCAGTGACGGAAACTTGTACTCACAGGTCGATGAGGCAGGGGTGGATCACATTTTTAAATGTGTTGTTTTGGTTTCACCACAAAAGTCACTAAATCAAACCAAATCAATAAAGGGGAACGTTTAGAAAAAGTGACAGTGAAGCTAATTGTTTTAGAGTAATTTTGAGCTTATAGTACATGTTTAAATGTCATCTTGTTTAAAAAATAAAATAAAATAAAACTTTGCTTATATTCCAAGAGGTAGCAGGTAATACCAATACCACACCCTAACTGTGTAGTTTTTTTTTGCAAGGATGCAACCATAGTTGATCTGCAGGTTGGTGGTATTGTTGCTGTATCCACTCTCTCTCATACAGAGCCAAGAGTTGAAAAACTGTCTGAAATCAGGCTTTTAAAGGAGGATTTATTTGCACATATGCTGATCTTGTTGTCTTTGGCCTTGTTTTAATGTGTGCATCCATTATTGTAACATAAGGGCAGATATAATAAGCCTTTGTGTTTCGCCGCCCTCAATGTTTAATTCCCTCTCACCACATTCATTTAACTCATCCACCAACCCATCCTTTCTCCTCCTCCCTCTCTCCCCATGGACCCTGACTATAGTTTCAGTGTTGTGTTGGTACCAGGCCACATTTACACCCCACTCTAAACATCTCCTTTGTTTTTTGTCTGTCATTCTTGCAGATTTCTCCTTCTCCTGTTGGGACAGAGCACTGCTTATGTGTTACTCCTCTATCTCATTCCCTCCATAAAATAACATTATTCAATCTTTGAGTTGTTTTCTCATTCTTAAGTGTTGAAGCACAGGAACCTTAAAACCATTCTCATCTTATCATGAGAGGGTAGTCTGAGCTGATCATCTTCATGAACTTTGGCTTGAAGTTTGGGGTTTGTGGTTTAAAAAAGGCTTCATAAAGGATTTCTGGTGGTTTAGAATATATGTTGAGAGTATATGTAAGCTTGCTGGATCATTTTGAGCCCACTGTATAAGCCAGAACAGTAATGAAAGGCCTTAAGTGTCCCGCTTCTTTATAATGCAGTCAATAGTTGTCATTCTTGATGTTCCAATGGGTGAAAGTTATGTCAACATCGCAGGCATACTACCCATTGTCTCTCTTCAGGCCTGCGGAGTGTACACAGGCACTCCTGCACCGGCACAGACACAACCGGAGATGGACAATCAGTTACTGACCTTCCACCTCCTCCTTTATGTTTACTTAATTCACCTGCTGTCTATTTGTTCTTTAGGTTTCTGGCTTTCCATTTAAGAAATAATGCAGAGATTTGTGTCAGAATAGGTGAGGGAAAACAGGTGAAATGTATGAAGCGAGCGAGGGAGGAAAGGCACTGAGGTTGAAGTGTTAATCAGGAGAGGTGGATGAGGGGAGGAGCACAGGTTTGTTACCAAAGTCCCAACCCTCTTTGATCCTTTACCTGAGTAACACCAATTTGCATTACATACATTTGATTCCTAGAGGAGATGAGCCACAAGTATTTTAACCCGAGTGGAAAATCAGTACAGTTTAAATACAAAGCAAAGAGGAACTCTCAGAGTAGGCTTGTGACTGCTGTTCCTCTTTGGTTAAACAGTTATTAGCTTCACCACACACTCTCATGATGTGGTTTAGAGCTTCTGATGTGACTGTATCCGTCTTCATGCAATGACTATAATTCCTAATGCTGCCTTGCTCCTTTTAGGGGTGGCCACTGGGGATCATCTCCCTCTAGCCTTTGTATATTTAAAAATTGGGTAGTGGATTTTGGTGTCTTAGTGCTGGTATGTTAGGTTAACTTTTGGCTGGAGTGCCAGGTTAGTGGCTAGAAAGCAACGCACAGATGCACATAACTGCTAATTAGTGGCAAGTAACTGGTTTTACAGCATCCATGGTATGAACATTGGTTTACAAAAAAATATATATATTCTTGCCAGCTCAAGTATGTAATTTCCTCCTTCACTTCCTGGTGGCACTTAATGTTGACTTTGCCTTATAATCATCACCCACCAACACTAAATGGCTCCATTTTTACTAAATGTATTCTTGTCTTTGGATGGGGTTTTGACTTAAACTTCTAAGTAAACAGATTTCTTTGAGGATTCAGTTGTCTTTAACATTATTAAGTATTGTGTGCCATGAAATTACTACCTGTCAGTGCCTGTTAGTTTTGTTATGAATACAATAAAACTACAAGCAGACTCATTAATCATGGGCGACAAATGAAAGAACAGAACTGGATTGTATGAGGTTATAGTTTAGGATTTGAACACATTCCCTCCAATGTGTGAAAGTTTAGGTTATTAGAATTTATACATGTCTCTTTCTCAGTGCTCGAGTTAATCACAAATTTTGGCCAATGTCTAGATATTAAAGTGATGTCTTTCCCTAAGTGGAAAGCTCAGGGATATCAGGGGCAGGGATAGCTCAGTAGGTAAAGTGTTGGCCCCGTGATCGGAAGGTCAGGGATTCGATTCCCCTGAACGGCTACCCTGAGGTACCCCTGAGCAAGGTACCGTCCCTACACACTGCTCCCCGGGCGCCCAATGGCAGCCCACTGCTTCACTGAGTGAATGGGTTAAATGCAGAGAGGAATTTCCCCACGGGGATCAATAAAGTATACATTAATTAATTAATTAAAAGTAAAACCAAAAAGAGACGCCACATCTAGTTCATATTTTTCAGAACATTCAAAGCTAGCTCCCAGTTACAGTCCGAAAGACAGTTGTGGTTTCAGCCTGTTGTTTCAGACTAATTTAAAGTAGGTCACTCCCAGCCTAGATGGGGTTTTGTTTATTTGTTTCTGGTAAATGCCACATATGGTTGGACTCAAGCAAATAAAACATATTTGCTTGTTCTGTGGCAACAGGACCTGTTCTTTTTTTCAGTCTGCTACGTGAAATAAGTTTTAACAAAGGAGATTGATATCAAATACACAACTGCAAGAGGAAGTTGCAGTCTGCACTTGAGAAATTGATCTAATTAATTTGAAATCTTAAGCACTGAGAGCACCTATCATCCAAGTGTGTCCACCTATCAAGTGTGAGGGGCACTCTTGTCAATGTTAAAGGAAAAATACAATACTCATTTTGTTTTTCTGTCTAAAAGACACTGTTTAAAGGTGAGGTCATATAGCTATAAATAATAGTGACCACTCGGTCGATTGCTGAATTGCTTCCTGTCTTGGTTATTCCAAGTCAGGTGTGCAAATAAGGCAAAACCTTAGTGACTAGGTAGATGAACAGCCTGAGGGACACCTTGTAACCATGGTGCTGTGGCTTTAAATTTCCCTAATAGTGATTGTTTTTGTTTTCTTTTACTACGCAAAACCTCAAAAAAAGGCTCACCTTGGCCCACTCCTACTGTCGCTGTTCTTTCCTGTGTCACAGAAATGTCCTTTGTTGGCTACCAAGCTGCCACGTGACACCTTTCAAAGGTGAATATTAAAGCCTTTGATTGCTTCAGTGGCTCACACATTTTGCTTTTGCTATCATAAAAGGTAATCATTACAGTTGGTTTAGTTAAGTTTTATCCTCATTTACACCTTCAGTGCTTAAAGATTACTGGTGAACAACTCCAGAAAAAAAAATCATCAGACTTTTTGGCAGAACAGATTATCCATGTTATTGATTTGATGTTTCATGCTTAAATGAGACGGATTTCATGTCTTGACTTCATTTGTCTCCTTAGCCTGAACACTGTTGTTCTGATCTAAGTTGAATTCTTATTTAACAGTAGCAATGATAAGTATAAATGAACTAAATAGAAGTTATATTTACTAATATAAGGTTGTGTGTTTCACATTACAAAACAAGGGGGAAAAAAAATAAATGTTCTGAGTATGTAACTGTCAGAACTACCGAATACTTGGGAAAGTCCAGTGTTTTCTAAGTTCTGCTTTATATATTACACCTTTCTTTCAGATCTTAAGACATTTAACGTCAAACAGGACAAAAGAACTTGTGCAATGGGGATTTACCAAACCAAATTTGAGAATAATGTGGAAAGTCACAAATTTGATTGTTTTATTCTTCAGTTTGACTGTTTTTTGTTTTTTTTTGTTTGTTTAAAATCGCGCTTGTTCCTGTTCGCCTAACCTGGTGATACTGTTCCGTTTCATTGCCAAAAAGAAGAAGCAAACAGACACAAAACGTATGTAATGTTGTTTGTTGATGACGTTAATAGTAAGTCTGTCATCCACTCACTTTGTTTGCAAGTTTGTGATTAGCATGTACTCACTGTAAGCTGGGAGCAGGAAGTTTGATGTTATCTCTTGTTTAGCAGCTGGTTTTGAAACAAGCTATTAAACAAACACAAAATGTTATTTTATTCCATAACTTCTCATATCCAGTGATCAGATGTTTGTAAAAAGCTTAAATTACACTTCTGTAAGAGTAATGATTACTGTTTTAAAAAAAAAAAAAAAAAAAAAAAAAAAAAAAAACACAAAAAAAAAAAAAAAAAAAAAAAAAATTTAAAACAGGAGGAAACAAAAATACGGGTTGCCACATCGGCCTTACTCCTTTTTTGGAAGGTGTTTCCCCGAGAGCTGCCACAATGGCAAAATACTGAATGACACGTTTCGTGTTGACAGTTTTGCCAGCACCGGATTCTCCGCTATAGGAGTGTAAAAAAATAACAAAGTGTACATACAAACAGACACAGTAAAAACTGCTCACAAAACTGGTAAATGTACACTGCATGTTACAAGTGGGGTGAAAAAATTAAAAAGGAAGAAACAAAGTTCAGTCAGAGAAAAACAAGAAATGGAGGAATTACACAAAAAAATAAAATAAAATCTTTAAAATTGTTGTATGTGTGTAAGATGTGTATTCCTTCCCAAATTTGTGGCTTGAAACAAGACCAAAAAAAACCTTTTAAAATAAAGCAGGTGAAACTTACGTGATGAGCATGGATTGATTCTCCCGATCTGATGAAGACAGAATAAATGTGTTTTTATATTTAAAAAGACACCACCGCTGTGTTAGACCACTTTACAGAGTTATTTCATGTGTGTGTGAGTGTGTGTGCACTCACTGCGAAGCATGTCATTGTAGGCATTGTCTGCAATCGAGTAGATGTGCGGCGGTGCCTCAGAGCGGCGTTTGCCTTTGTAGGCAGCCACCACAGGAGCTGTGTAGACAGGCAGCCATTTGTATGGATTCACTGTCACGCAGAAGAGCCCCGAGTAGGTCTGAGGAAACAGAGGGACGTGACACAAGATACCTAAAACCCTCTTTCTACCGACAGGCTGGCTTCACACAAGCTCACAACGGAACTCTGGATAATCTTGCCACTTAAAGCAACCTGGAAAAATGGTATCCCTCGGTGCTGAGATACTTACATAGATCATCCAGGCGCTGTAACGTCTGCGCAGGTTGTAAAGCACAGAGGCCTCATTGAGGTGCGTCAGCATGGCCATGTCTTCGATCATGTCATACTTTGGAGGGTTCATGTGCTGGATGTCACAGTCCTTCATTGTCAGGGTCTGAGGTGATGGAAACACAAAGACATGAGAAGGAAATCCTGCAGATACAGTTAAAGTCATGAGAAGAGGTGTCAGTAGGTACCACAGAGGGATGGACATTTACCCTGCCATCTTTGGTCTCAACAATGACTTTGTCACCGCTGACCTCCTTGATCTCGATCTCAATGTAAGCCTCTTTTTCATCCGGGATCCAAGCTCGCTTCTTACCTGGCAGAGGAGTAGGGAGAGAGGAGTATTATTGGGAGGATTGGGGGAATTATTGATAATAAAAAAAACAAATCTCCAAAATTTTAATGAACATTTAATTAAACAGATTTAAACAAAATTATTAAAATATGAAAAAAATGTAAATGCAAATTTCAAATAAAGTTTAGAATAAAATATGAATTAATTGCTGTTTCACCTCAGAAGGAAACTAATATATGTTCTGTTATGTTACGATGCATTTGTTGCGATCACAGTGATCTCAATTTTAAAATCAAAAACATAATTTACACAATTTTTTTTCTTGTTTCAAAACTGTTTGTTTGATCCCTTTAAAAAAACATTACATTAAACACAGCTATGTTACTAAAACTAAAAGGCCTAGTCACACAAAATGAGATGGATTTCTCCTTTTTTTAAAAACTTTGATCCAAATTTAAGACAACATCCAAAACTAAATACATTTTTAAAAAGAATATTTTTCAAGTGAAGCGCTCTTTAAGGTTTAGTTCCTTTAAAGTCTCCTTAAAAGGCCTACCGTCAAAAGCCGTGGTTTGCACCGCCAGCAGCTCCAGATCAGATTTGCGTAAAAACGGCGAAGCCTCTCCAAACTCCTTCAAGTCAAAGCGAGACATGGTGGCAGCTCCTCGCCGGCCCCGAAAACCGGAGGCACCAGTTGAAGAATTTCTTTGATAAGAGGACAAATCTTTGCATTAAGGTCAGTAGCTCATTACATGTCAAAGCGCCTGTGGTTACTTCAGTTTCCACGACCGGATGAAACGAAAACAGCCTGTGCGCAAAGAGCGCAAATCCGCTACCAAGAAATTAGAAGAAAACTACAGAAGTGTAAAGACCATTAACCGACGAAGCGAAGGCAAACAAGATTACTTTACTCTTAAAAATTAAATTGTGACTCTTTAAAAAAGGCAGACAATCCCCGCGCGCAAAATGCGCGAATTTCAACCTACCAAACAGAGGCAAAAAGTTGTCCACTGACCTCAGGAAGAGCACAACGAAATAACTGCTTACTGGGATGTGCCCTCCTTTATACTGTTTTCCTCAAGGTCACGGTCAGTGGACATTTGTCCCTCATTAGCATATGCCACCTCCTCCGACTCCTATTGGTGCGGGGCGCCTGTCTCAATTGACACAAAAGGAAAGCTACGTTTTTGTCATTGCTCTGAACTCAAGCCGGCTATTTTTGTATCCCAGTTATTTTATGCACTGTACACACAGCGAGGGAGTGTTAGAGAGTTGCATTAGGAGCATCCTGGAGGGGAGAATTATTCTTTTCCTTTATGCAGATTCTGAAGGGCATTGCATCATTACCTCTACCATGAAATAATATGTTTAAATGACAACAACAACAAAAATAAAATAATCAGAGAGACAGAGATCAACAAACAAACAAACAAAAACAACAACACTAAAACAGAATCAAAGTTACAGCCAAGACTTCATAATTCATCTTCTCAACTACTTAACTTTTGTTAGACCCTATATTTAACCTCTTGCGTGACTTTCATGCTGTGAACTCACTTTGGCCTCTATGTAATAGTCATGCAGCCTTTTTGTTGTCAAGTGCTGCCAGGGATGTTTGCTATTGTGTGTGGCCACAGAGGATGCAACCTTAGAAGAGATTATTTCAGGAGCTGTGTGGCATTAAACATGTTACTATAAATATCCAACATTATATTAATAGAGAGAAACATGGCGCAGGGTTCACAATAAAGAGCCTCATGTGAATTTAAAACCAATAAATGTTTCAATTTATCCCCCAAAAAGTGTTGAAAAGAGTCACAGTTTCATTTTATTTTCTTTTTTTTAATCATTTGGTTTTTTTTCTGCTTTCATGCCAGGAACATGTTTGGATTTACCACACCAAGCCTCAGAGAGGGAAAAAAGCAAAGAAGAATGATGCCTGTCCACTGAAAGCCCAGTGTGCTTTTTTATCATTCACAGATGCTGCATTTTAGTGTGTCTGTTAATTGTGTCATAAGCTACTGTCCCTCTCACACTCCTGCTCCACCAGATCTGACCTTCAGAGCAAAGGGAGAGGTTGGTGTGTGGGTTGGTG
>VUQG01001059.1:80949-103835 GCA_015106755.1 Etia nguti | reverse complement strand
TTTTTTTTTCCTCCCTTCCTTTTTTTTTTTTTTTTTTTTTTTTTTTTCCCCTCCCTCTTTTTTTTTTTTTTTTTTTTTTTTTCATTTTGTTCCTCTGCAGTCTCTGGTAGTTCCTAACCTTATTGTGTGTGTTTTAACCATGATATTAATATAATGAGAAAGTATGACTTATTTATAGAAAATAGCATAAGCTCTCCAGGGAACATCAGTAGCTATTTATGAAAGGATTC
This sequence comes from Etia nguti, assembly GCA_015106755.1. Taxonomy (NCBI): domain Eukaryota; kingdom Metazoa; phylum Chordata; class Actinopteri; order Cichliformes; family Cichlidae; genus Etia; species Etia nguti. The sequence continues at coordinate 103,605 of VUQG01001059.1, read as the reverse complement.
AGCAAAGCGTAAACTGGATCTTAATGCATTTACATTACATTTCCTCTTCTAAAATTAGTCTAAAGGCTATTCAAGTTCAATTTTTGATTTGTCCCAACATGAATCTAAGCACTGAGCTCTGGAAACTTGCTTTGCATACCGAGCAGCCAGGGAAGTCAGATTTGTTAACACAGGATAGCACAGGGCTCCTCGGCTCTAATGAACACTACAGATGTGTCAAGCGGGGGAGGAGGGGCACGCCAAGGGTGGTGTAAACATCAGCCAATTACCTGCCTGGATGACAATTCTTTACTCCTGCTTATTGCACGTGAAGAGGCCAGCGCATCTGTTGTGTGACGCATGCAGCAGTGTACCACAAGCACTGGTATCAACGACAGATCTGCCATTAGGCCTGCATTCTGTCATTGTTACTGGTATAGTTCTGTTTGCGTGGAAAGTAGTGACGAGCCAAACATGGAGAAGAAGACCAAAAAGAGAAAAACGTGCTGGGTGGGTCCTGATCTCAGCCTCAGGCAAGATTGGCCGATATGAAGGGCAGCCCTGCTGTAGATACCATTTAGCTTGGTTTTGTTCTGGTTTGTAAAAGTTATATAAGAAATTTACTCAAGGTGCCTCTTGTTTCCACTTTTGGAACCACATCTTGAATGTATCATCCTCCTAATATGTCAAATTTTTTGCAAGCTGGTGTCACATGCCTTAATGACATGCAAATACATACACCGTTTTTTACATTTAGCAGAACCTTTATCTTGGAAAATCTATGCAATTTTTCCATTCAAAGGTTTGATTTATTAGTTCACTCGCCAAATAAAAAGAAGATCATCTTTAAAAATTAATGCATCCAAATGAAAAATGACTTAAATAGTTAATAAATTTAGGTTTTAACATTTGATGCTCTTTCAGGGTAAGACATTATGCTCACATAAAGCTGCAAGACAACTGAAATCAACTCAGTCCTGTATACAATCTCAAAAAATGGAACAGTTATATGCATAGCACCTGGTATTCCTTTTCTCTTCTTTGTTCTCTTCTCTAAATGAGTTCCTTATACATGCACATAAATGCAGAGATGTTCATATGCAATTCTTTTGCACAATTTTTCTTGTTTTCCTGGCTGCCTGCATGCAGTTATCTAGTTGTATTTCATTTAAAGTGCCTGAAAGGCAGCATAGCTTTCATTTCGTGTGGTCAGACAGTAATGCATGGTGACAGGTCTTGACTGAGGGGAGTTCATTATACCGCAGTATAAAATATAAGAAATCAATGTTAGTGATGCCTGGATTCCCACCAAAGAGTAATACAATGCTGCAGCAGTCCACTCGCTTTCATGTTCACAGTGCAGTGCGTTTAAAAAATGGAAAATGTGACACTTGGTACAGGTAAATTTAAGTAATATCGCTGAGAAATGCTCCTTGAGAAAATTACAGTGTGCTTATCAGCGTGGAAGGGATGTTTGCTGAGATTCATCTGTTTGAATTCAGTGAGCTATTATTGTAGCAAATGTGGTATTTTGTCCTGCAAGGGAAAGTGGAGCTAGTGAGTGCGCTATTGAGAGATATCCTATGTGACAGCTAAAATATCACTGACAGAAGGAACATGCCTCTCTGGAGTCCATAATCATTTCTCAGTGTAATATGTGGTGATTCTGATATTATGTAAGCCTGTTTTGTGCTCCTAGGCTGAACAAGGGCACCACTGCCTTAAGGGTGTCCATACTTTATGATGCACAAAGCCCAAATCTCATTACCTTTGAGTGCTGTAATACTGAGACATAAGTTGACAGAGTCTCTGCTGTGTGTGAAGCCAAACACACCCAGAACCTAAGTGGCCTGACTTTATTCTGCTGGGACAAAACCCAGTGCCCAGCCAAGACTCCCAAGGGTTTAAATTAGTTACACCCCTGGCCTCTGAAACCCTCTCTTTTTTACTGCATAGGGTAACACTGCATCTCTAGTGGCAGGTCTGACTTAAAGCCCAACCCACATACTGTACTAAGACATGAGCTATCTTTGAAAATAACCTTGAGAAAGTAGGGCTGAAGGGGAGGGTTTTGGTACACTTGATTTGTCTCCTCTATAATAAGACTACATGATTTGGCCTCTCCAGAGGGCCCATCAGAGCTTTTGAAGCTGAATGCAGCCTCCTAAAATTGTTAGGGGGCAACAGCGCTTTAAAGGCTTGGCTTAATATTGCACACTTATGAAAATGTGTGGGTGACAAGCAATGTTATTAAACTGATAAATATTTGTATTTTTAAAATGATTTAACATGATCCAGTGACAGTAAGCAGTATGCTCGGTCTTCATAGGGAGGACTATTTTAGAGAGAAGCTTTTCAGTAGGTTTTCAGATGACTTTTTGTATATATGGAAGTGACGGGTCAACATTCAAGCCTCTTTACGAAGCCAAACAAGAAACTATAACTTTTTTTCTGTGTTAGATAGTTTATTACTCTTCATATGGTGTGCACATGCCTGTTTATAAACTGCCCATACTACTGTATGAATACTAATCCCCCCACCACTCTATCACCCCACTCTGCACATGCTTTCTTCTGTCTATCAGAGCTGCCCCGTGGCCAGCACCGCTGTCAGTTCTGTGACGCTTGCCATGAAATATTCACTATACCGTGAGTCAGGTTCTGACTGCAGGGAGAACTCTGCTTACTATCCTGTTCCCACATCAGACCTGGCTAAGAGAAGTCACTGTTCACTTTGATCCTTTGCAAGGCCTCCAGACTACAAGCTGTTTCTTCCCATGCTAAGCTATTTCCATATACATCGCTCCTTTTCTGTTATACGATGAAGGCATCATACTTATATCTTACTTCAGCAGTGACTAGTGGCTGTGTTGGAACATTCCTGGATATTGTAGGGTGTTGTAAAGCAGTAAGAAGCTTTGCTGTCATGAAAGCAACTGTATCAGCCCTTATGCCTTATTTATGTCCAGCCCATCTTCTTGTTGCTGAGAACATTTGCTAAAGAGGCGCCTAAGGAGCCGCTCACGATTAGTGGCAGAGTATGTACAGTATGTGAGAGGCGTGATGTTGGTTCAGGGTCTCAGTGGTAAAGAGACCATAAATTACCAGATACAAAGAACATCATCCCCCTCAGCAGCAGTGATTAATCTCACTTTAGGCTTTTAACTCTGGAGCTGGGTAGCAGCATGTTCTTAAGTCGGGCGGCATTTGCTTGGCCATTTATTCATTAGAGGGCCCCAAAGAATACCCAAAAAACACCTCAATTGCTGTTGTTGAAAAAGCAGCTCTTATGTTTTGCCCCTCATTAAATCCAGTGCCACATGGTATTTAAGTTGCTTCATGCATTTGAAATTCACATCGAAACTATTGCATAGACAAGCACTGGCTTTTTACGACTTACTTTTAATAGTAGAACAGTTCTGTACATGAATGCTGCCATGTTGCTGGTGAATCGTGCATACAGCTAGGTCCAAATATACTTGGACACTGACACAATTTTTGATATTTTAGCTCTGCTCCCAAATATATTAAGGTTAAAGTTATACAATGAAGTATTTGGGCTTAAAGGGCAGACATTAAACTTTAATTCAAGTGGTTGAACAAAAACATTTCCTTAATCTCTCAGGGAGTTGCAGCCACTTTTATACACAGTCCAATATTTTCAGGGGCTCAAATGTAATACACACACAATTCATTCACTCCAATAGCTATTTCATAGATAGGTGTGCTCTTCATTTGTACCTTCTTCATAAATGACGATTGTGAAAGGTCTGGGGATGATTCAAAGTGTGCCAATTTGGTAGAGAAAAGGTCAAAGCCTGCAAACCCCCCCCCACAAAAAAACAATTAGAGAAATAGCAGGAACAGTTAAAGTGTCCAAATGTGCAGTTTTGTGCATTATGAGGAAAAGAAGAAAGAACTGGCATCATAAAAATGCCTGGGGTCTACAAAAGAGTGCACAGAATGTACACACCTGGACGCAGTGTTCAATTTATAAATGTGCACATGTGAATGAGCCTTATATCCTGCCCTCTACACTTCACTATTTGTTGATTTTTGAGGCTGGTGATGAATGGTTCTTCAGTGGTTCTTCAGTTGCAGTGATCGCCATCATTTTTTGTCTGTATAAATTTTCAACTTTGCATAATAAAGTGGTGGAAGCCTCTTTGAAGCCCTATTTTGTGCATAAGCTACATTTACAAGTAAATCTGCTGGCCACCTATGAATGAAAACTGTGATGGATAATCACAGAATCCTTTCCATGGTAGAGCAAAACAAACAAAACTTCAGGACATCCAGCTGAATGGCATCATTGTCAAAGTTTGCCATACAGAGAAAACTTGATGAGAGCAAAAAGAGAAAAAAAAAAAAACCAAACAAACAAACCAACCCCCCCCCAAAACCAGACCACAAGGTGTAAACAATCCACCAGTCTGCAGAACAGAGAGGATGGATTAGATTCTGCCAGGAAAACATCTAAGAAACAAAAAAGCGAGCCTGCCTCTGGAACATGGTTCTTTGAACAGGTGAAACAAAGTTCAACCTGCGCTGGAATGGCGGGAGGATAAAAGCATGAGGAGGCTGAAAGCCTTTGAAACATAATTTACTTTTATAATTAAGATTTCATTGTTTTCCTTCTTCAAAATAGGAACAATCAAACACACAGACACATGCAGACACGTGAAAAATATCGTTATCAACATCATCTATGTGCATCAGTATCAGTGTCAGGCTTTCATATTGTGATACATTCCTCTGTTTTACTTTTCATTATGTCCAAATCGTGTCTTTCAGCCACTCGAAAAACAAAAAGAAAATTTGGATTTTATCCTGTTGTTGTTGTTATTGTGTCAGTGTTGTCAGTGTTGTTATCCCTTCATATGGCTTGCTTATTCTATTATTCCCGCCCCTGCTCAGTTCACCTAAGTTTTCAGTGTGCTGTGCTCTGAAAACAGTGCAGGCACAAAGTCCTGCAAGGACAAAACAGGAGCACCCGGAGGCTTCACAGACAGTATATTTTTTGTCCAAGATAGTGGGCTAATGACTACTTTAGGACTAGATCCAGGCAACCTTAGTGTCTTTACAAAATGTTCTCTACCTTGTCAGCCCCCATTTGTGAACTGGTAAAGGCCGGCAAACTGATCAATAGAATTTTCTCACTGTGTCTCTGTGAGCGGCTGCGTGAGTAGGTATACTTTCTTGCTAATCCTTTGGTCTGTTGTGATATGTGCTAATGTCATGAAATAAAAATTGATTCTGTTTTTCAATGTAAGCCCTCGTGAAGAAGAAAAGCTTTTATTTTTTTTGCTTTGAAAGTCAAAACTTTTAAAGAACATTATAGCCTTCCTTTTTTTTTTCATTATCGTCTGGTCTACTCTGAAAAAGTGGCTGATATTGACTTTTAGAGGAATAATGTCAATGAAAATGAAAAGAAGGAGCTTTGCATGCTTGCGACATGCAAAAAGACACTCTAGCCATGAGAGCAGAGGGTGGTTATTGAACCTGGCACTTTCATCACCAGAGAATTGAGATGTTAGTGCGTGCTGTTAACAGACACTCCTAATCAATGATGGACAAACACCAGCAATTCCCAGCAGGGGCTTTGACCAAGCAAAGACATCTTGTGATGTCCCTCTGAACAGAAACAAAAGACACCGCTACCATTTTGAAGCACATCGTCCTTTCGAAACACAGTTCAAAATCGTTCCGCAGAACGAGAATACAATTAAAACTCTAGAGGGATGTTTAATTTGACTTGATTTTTAAACCATTCCCAAACTTGTTTGAATTCTTTAATAGCACATAATTATATAAGTGTCCTTATATTTGAATGGCCCTAATGAATGTAATTTGGAGCAGTTCTCCTGGCATCAAGAGCCTGCACTGTTGTTCTTTCAACACCTGCTACCCTCGGGAGAAATGGGAAGCCCTTTCCAAAAACGGTCTACTAATAGAACCAATTAACTAGTTTGACAAGATTTTATAGCAATCACCAGTAAATGGTGATTGGGTAGCACTTAAAGTCAATCAAAAAAACAGGGAGTTGGAAGTTAAAAAAACATTAAATGTTAGCCTTTAGATGGACTGACGGTCTGCTACAGAGTAGATCAGAGAAAAATGTAATTTTGACCAGTGAAATACAGTTTTATATAAAGATGGCTATTTTTGTCTTCTGTTTTTCTCTTCTCTATCTGCTTTTCAATCTATGTGGTAGAAGCATACAGTACTGTGGAAAAGTCTTGAGCCACCCTGAATTACAAACACATACGTGTTTTAATGACATTGAGTATACATTTATGTCCACCATATAAGGCAAAAACAGAGTTTTTAATATTCTAAGAAACTTGAACGTGAATTTTTTGATACGACCGCTTTTATTCTTGAACACAGCCTGAAGTCTCTTAGATAAGCTTTCTTGTAATTTTTGAAAGTAGTCTTTAGAAATAGTTCTTCAGGCTTCTGGAAGGACACTGAAAGCTCTTCTTTGGATGTTTACTACCTTTTGTTCTTTGTAGAGATGTTCCCACACTGCTTCAACAATGTTATGGTCTGGGCTCTGGGGAGGCCAATCCATGACTATCCCGTTGTGGGGGGGTTTTCTATCCAGGTATGCTTTTACTGCTTTGGGAGTGTGTTTGGGATCATCGTCATGCTGAAAATGAAGCTGCTGCCAATCAGGTGCTTTCCAAATAGTATTTCATGGTGCATCAAAATGTGACACTTGCCTGTTTTTACTTCAGCTACAAATCTGCACTCCTGGTCTCCTCTGTACATGTTGAGAATGATTTAAATGAAAACTTTAAAATTTGGATTCATTACTTGGCTTTGTTTTTTTTTTTTTATAGACATGACTAATAGCTCTTTGGGAATCACTTTGTTGGAGCAAAACTACTGTTTGGGAACAGATTTTTTGTTTTGTTTTTGCAACAGGATGCTGGTGTCAAAGTGCCTAAAGATACAATTTAAAATTGATTATTCCCAACCAAAAATATCAGGCCTGACAGATGTGGACAGCAGTAAAAAAAACAATCTCCCATCTATGATTTCTTATTTTATTTTATTTCTCTTTAGATCCTTCCCTTTGAGCTCAACGTGCTCTAACTTTAAATGGTATCTATAGCTTTTTTTTTTTTAAACAATTTTTTGCTTTATTATATTGAATTTGCATTTTATGTAATCTGTAAAATAGGAGAACAAAGTTCCCTCAGAGAAGCTGATGAATTGAAGCTAAGACATGCATTGGAACAAAGGAAGTGCTCAAAAATCCCTCAGAACTCCAAGGTATGACAAAAAGTAGCATCTACTGATATGCTATGAAGGTATGTGACTTTTATGCTTAAGCACAGCATGATGAAATTAAAGCAGAATATATTAAAGCGATAGAATAAATAAATTTTGACATAAATAATGCCAGTTCATTCCTGCAAAATCAGAATGTTTACTCTCTTTTTTTGCCCCTCTTACAGCTAAAGGTAACAAATGCTCCCTGTAAACATTCTCAGAATGTTATTTGAAAAAAACGTGAACAATATATGCTGTGTCTTTCTTTTAACTAGTATGCTTGAGTATAACAGTTGCAGTGATCAAGGTCAGCACTCATCCTCCAGACCTGACTTTTCTTGTCGGTATTCCAAGCACCTCAGAAGATGCTGGCAGCACTTTTTACTTGGTAGATACCTCCCCGACCCAATAGGGCACATGGATGAGACGCACACTGAATAGTCGATTCTTCCAGCCTATGGTCAGCATTCCACATGCGTCCCTTGGAGCTAAAGCTCTTTCTCTGCTCTCCTTTTAAGCCCACTGACAGGAAGGATGTGATATTGCACCTGGCCTCTTTCAGGGCTCCCTCCCCCTTCGCCTCTGCTTGTCATGGAACTGTTCCACCACTCTACACTAATTGTTCATTCCTTCTCTCCTACTTATTCCGCTCTGACACCTCCTCCCTGTAGAGCTCCACTGCTCACGCCTTATGAAAAGAGGACAACTCGTTATTCAAACTGTTAAATAGTTCATAGGCAAAAATGCTCAGCACACTAGGACGCAGAAAGATAAACCTGCTATAAATCAGCTTTGATCTGGGCAGTGGTTCAGTGCAGCAGTCCTTTCTGATGCCTGAGTGATGAGCATAAGATTTCTCAATAAGTCAGTGTTGTTTAATGAAGCCCAATCAGCGGGAAAAACCTGGAAAATATCTTAATCAAACCTCATCTTCTTACATAATGACTCCCTGTGGGACTTCCAGGTCCTGGCCTGATGCACCTGATGGGTCTAGCTCCAAATCTGTCTTTTCTAATGAGGAAGGGCTTGACTCAAATGTGAACTGCTAATTTGTGCTCATTAAACTGCACTAAATCAGACAAAAATAACACGCAAATTAAGCTTTGTTTAGTTTTTAGCTAAACATTTGAATGGTAGTTTAAAATTGTGTGTTTAGCTACTGAAGCCAAATGAACAAAAAGAGCTAAATCCTGTTAAAACTGTTGAACAAGCAAACATGTGAGACAGTTATCCATATACTGTAGATACTTAAACAAATGACTTAAAATTGTTCAGGTGCCTTTTAAGACTGGCTTTCTGCACCATTACACAACCTTTGGAGTAATGCAAGTGGATAATTAATTCTGTGTTTTTTAGGTCACGGTGAAGTCAGTACTAATGTAATCTGTCGCCTTTAAGTGTTTGCCTCACTTTAACCAGATGCTAGGACAGTATTTAACATTCATTAAGCAAAAGTAAAGTAGCGATTTTATAATTTTTTCTAGATCTTTGTATTAAATGTCTGTGATCCTCCTGCCACATATGAGAGTGATTAGGGATTTATTAAAACATGGTCTGTCAGTGCTCAGCCTGTGTACATACGTGCAGTGGATCAATGCTGATTCTCCACCAGCATGAAGCCTGGCCTTGTCATGTGGCGGTTGGGGGGGTGGGGGGTGGGGGGGCTGCAGGGAAGGAGCGGGCAGATTAAAGCGGCTTTGTCTGTGCGTAAGTGGATTATCAGCAGGTAGAGTGCTCCCTGTGTTTCTCCAGCAATTGTGTTAGTGCACTTCCTCCCTGGCCACAGAGAAGACCATCTGCCATTTAGCTCTGATTGATGGTCCCGAGCAAACGTCAGTCTCCTCTACGCAGAACACCTGCTGAATCCTGATCAGACATTTGGCTCATATTAGTAAAGCCTATCGCTTTGTCACGATAGCATCCGCGTCTTGCTGCTGAGGTTCAAACAGCAACAACTGCAAACAGACACACACACACACACACACACACACACTTTTAAACCTGTAAAACAAGGTAAACAGATTCAGGTGCTTAATCCACGTGGCACTGTTCCAACTCATACTCCACCAGGCAAACATATAAACAAATCTCATTATGGACGGCATAATATCCATTGTTTATTATATCAGTGAACAGACTGTAATATTTTGACTGGCATCAAATGGACGATTCTGTGCCAATTTCTAACAGGATTGTGTGTTTTGAAGCAGAAGCTCACCCAGTGACAAAGTACAGTATGTTTACTTCTTCACATGAAAGCGAGAGAAAGCAGTCCTAAAAAGGAAAATCAGAAGGGGAGAAGGAGAATAAATATAAACTCCCATATATTGAGAGAACCCTTACTATAACATTAAAATGTCAGATTATACAAGGGATATCAAAGAGATACATTTAGCCCACAGATCTGACCAGCAGATCATTCAGACAGACAGCAGAAAACTCAAAAGAGGAAGAAATAATGGCCTTTCATGTGACAAGCTAAAAGACATAAATGAAAAAAAAAAAATCCTTACATATTTTTAGAAGAGAGAAAACATTTCAAAGTTGAATTCTTTGATGGCAAAAAACTATCTCAGGTTGTCAAGTGACCGTCAACAATTGCAAAATAGAAAAAAATGTACAAATGGAAATCTTTTTACCACCCAAACTTTGATGGTACACATTGTGATACAGTAGTAGATGCCACTTGACAGCTTATTTATCATATGAATATGTAAAATACACAGACACACACAAATGAGCATACATATCTCACACACTTTGCTTTTGCAGGATTACTTGAGACTGCATGAATCAGTAAATTCCACCAATAGCAGTACAATTCTTATATGAAAAAGCCTGGTTTTCTGCTCTCTGGCACTGTATTGAGGTCCTGTCATCCAGATACATGTCTTTTAGTAGATAAGAGGGAAAGCTCTAAGGTGCTACGACGATGTTTTCTACAACTGTCACATTGATTAGCGTCTTTCAGATTATCCAATATTAAATACATTTCCAATTTTCACCTTAAAGGTTTTTTTTTCCTATCAAAAATCCTCAAATCCTATTTCCCATTAAGACATTGATACTCAGCAGGAAGTATATATTTGGTGACTCAGTGTCAGTCACCGAACAAAAACAGGTTTTGTTGCAGTTTGAGGGCTATTGAACCTTTCAGTGTGACAAGCATTGCTCTCAGCCAGATCCGAACCCCTGATAGCCACCAGAAGGTACAGAGAAGAAAGAACGTGTCTTCTCCCGACAACCTCCTTTTACCACTTGTCACTTTATCATCATCAAGCCTGACAAGGAATAAATGGGAACACACCAAATGTGGGGGAAACAGAAGCCGTGTTCTCGGTGACACGCGTGTTATTGACTGACCGTCTTGTTTTGCTGTAAGTCAATAATTTTATGCATGTGCGTTTTAAGATTGTTCACAGCTGGATGCACACTTTGGATGTGATATTGAGATGGTGCTGCCTATTCAAAAGTGATATTCCATTATGTTGATGTGATTTAGTGAGTATTTTCACCTTTCAGACATGGACATGGATTTCATGGGAAAAAACTTACATCCTCCTGATGTAAGTCACCTTGAACTGCTTGCGAGTAAAATTAATAAATTAATAAATCGGAGGAAATACATGTCTGTGACACTAGATGTTTTGAAATAACATATTAGTGGTATGTCTGCAATTCTTTACAAAGGATAATATGAAATAATGTGACTAATGGGAAAAACAGAGCTTGGCAGGTAGCAGTGTGGCTGGTTAACGAGACGTACATTTAGCAAATCAAGTGTGATATTCACTCATTTTTGCCCATTAGGCACCGTTAGAGTAATCAGGTATGGGTATTTTTCCTGCCCTCCGGCTTCATTGGGTTGTAATGAGCATCATTACAGCTTATTGCAACAGAATAAGGAAGAAAAAAAAGTATTTCAAAGAAAAAAAAAGACTTTAAAGAAATCTACCTGTTTTTTTCAGCAACTTGCTAACTTACTCGAGCATTTCTATGGGAAATTAGAGGTATTCATGTTTCTCAAAACCTTTCAGAAATAGTGTTGAATAATTACCATCAAGTCTTTTTTTAATAAATGCATTAAAGGAAACAGATTTTGATTCAGGAGAAGTATAAAAATGTACACCATTACTGTTTTTTATAATTGCTGGCTAGCTGTATTAGCACTAATGCTGTTCAAAGTAAATAGACAGAAGCATCAGCTGTCTTTTACTTCAACATCATTAAACTGGAATTTCACCAAATTTATTACAAGATGTTCTTTAGCACATTTCCTTTATTAAACAGAGATTTATAGAAAAAACAGTTTAACTATGGTCTTAAAACTTCACACATGCATAAATGCACACTTTTTTCTGTCTACAGCAGATGCTAAATTGTATAACTATGTACACGGCCTAGACTCTGCATATCTTATATTTCTACTGTACTTGGTTCGAGACTTGGAAGGCTGGGTGATCTCTAAGCAGACCTGCTTTTAGATTTAGTCACGACAACCATCATGATGTGAATATTAATTTTATTGAACATATTTTCATCTGGAGGCAAGTTCATAAGAAACCTCAAACCAGAAGGTGAATGTAGAGATTCCTTACAGCACTCTGGCTTCCAGCTGTTTCTGTAGCTTTGTAAACCTGGTCACCCACACTCACAATAATAATTTCTTCTCCTTCTGTTCATTTTCAAATGTTGTTTATTTGACCAGCCTGTTAGGGAAATGTGTTTTATTCAGTCCAGCTAAACAAATAAGTCTGTTATCCACGGGAACCGAAATATCCACTCATGGATTTTAGTTTTCTTAGCAACAGCATGTAGATAAGAGGACATTAAGTAAGATCATGAAAATTTCCTTCTTTGTGTAACTAAAATGATACTAGAACACTGTATCAATGTCTTTCTGATCAGACAGTCTGGGTCCTACTGACCATTTGTGTACTCTGCACATCTATGGTACCATCCCAGAATGAAAAGCATACCTGGGTGCGGAAAGGCAGGAAAGGCATTTAGCTCAAACTTGCAGCATAGACCTGCTAGTTGGGTCAGATGATGTTTGGAGACAAGGTTCGGCAGAAATCCCAGAGCAGAAGGTGAATGTGCAGACTCTTTATAGCACTGTGGATCTCAGTAAACCTGGCAACCCACACTCACAATAATAAACTCTTTAACTGAACTATTATTTCAGTCTTATCATTCTTATCTGGTGCAGCAAAGTGATTGTAACTCCGTGCAATCAATCCTGTAGTGGAAGTCTCCTGTCTCACACATTTGATATAAAATCTATACCTGTATGTCACGCTATGTCTGCCACTCAGTCATAACGTTATATCTTCACTACAGCCCTCCATTCAGCTCTCACTGACTTAGGCATTTATATTTTCAAATACAAAAGTAAGTAAGTAAAATTTATTTACAAAACACGGCTTTCACCAACCAAAGTGCTGTACCGACTGTGGCACACAAACACAAGCATTTAATTGCATTAAAAACTAAAAAGTGCAAATTTAGAATACAGAATCGAAATTGGTCTGTTTGGTCTTTCACCACCTGCTGTGCTTTCCACTGCCCTTCCCACTGTGGCACTCATGAACTGACGTACACACCCACTGCTGTAAAGACAGACAGGTTGAACTAGCTACACTGTATTCCAGTAGTGTGTTGAACTGAAAAGCGTAATTTCACTTTGTTGCCATATAATTCTGATTTCAAGTCATCCCAGAGAATCAGTGAACCTTTTGAAATCAGTATTTAATCTCTGAATGCTTGCTTAACCACGAGATCTTGCTGAATGGTGAGAGTCACACCCAGCCAGAATGTAAAACCAAAGGGTTCTGGGTGTCAGCCCCCCCCTCTCTTTCCTCTTTCTCCCCTTCCATCCCTATTTGACCCAGTGCTGCTTTCATCTTCTTCCTCCCAGTACAAAGTGAATGCTGTGCTGCTGCTGGGATCCAGCCAGCCAAGGAAGGACTACCACGCAGACACTACACCCCCCCACCCACCCTGCCTCATCTCTGTCTTGCTCTTCTTCCTCTCTCTGTCTCTCTTTCCCCAAGCTCATAAATGCTCAGGCTCCCATTTTACAGAAAATACATTTTGCTGTAACTGCTGTGCTGTTCGTTTTCTGGGCTGCAGGATTACAGGTTATATCCAGGCCTTCAGATATACACTGGCAGACCAGTGTCCCACTGACCCTCCAAAGCCTGCAATTTAGCACAGTTATTTATGGAGCGAGGAGAACACATCCTTCCCTCCTGCCCCTCTCTGCTTTCATGATGCTGGACAGCCGCAGAGGCGTTCACACTTGTGCCTCAGCCCTTCCCTGCGTGGTAAGCATGGCACTTTCTCTGTGAGTCACAATCCTATTACCCCTCTGCGGCCTCGTGGTGGGGCGATAAGAACGGCCCGGTGCACTGCAAGAGTGGCAGTGCTGAGCCTCCTTTAGCTGTGGTAGGTGGCTTAACCATGAGAAGAATGCTCATCAGAGCTTTCAGTGGGAATTAGCTTTTTCAAAGATGTCCGTATGTTTGTTAAATATGAAACCGCGAGAGGAAAATTAACTAGAATACGGCTGTCAAAACATCTGTAGCATAAAGATAAAAATAGGACGGGGATCAGCAATGTTGTTGGAATTGCTTTTCAGTTTGCAAAAAATAGAGCAATATCATATTGGAACATGGGAAACATTGTGGTTAAGGAATACAGTGGAGCCCCAAAATCCAAGAGAATGAAATACAAAGTTTTTCATTGCAAATGATGATATCCACTTAGCACCATTTTCATATGAAAAATACATCAGATTCCCTTTGTGAAGAAGGGAGAAGCTGAAAGTAGTTTTATCCTAGAGTGATTTGACAGTTCCCAAAGAGCTACTTAACATGTTGGGAGTACTTAGGTTTTGGGGGTCGTTACTGTGTCCATAAATAGTCCATGAGTTTTAGGTCAGGTGAGTGTGCTGGAAAGTCAGTGACACTAGTTCTTCCTTGACTTGTGTTTGGGGTCATTAACCTCTTTCAGTCCTTCTTCTCATGGATGCATATCACTTGCTACTTTGTTATGGTGGCTTTGTGTGACTCACAGTTAAAAATAATTTATCTTATAATGGACCTTAATACAGCCCCTCAGTTCAGCCATTTTTTTTGGAAACAAGCCATTAAATTTCCTTTCTATTTAAGGTCACTCTCGCTTTAAGCCAGGGGTCACTTGCAAACAGAAGGTTGGGTGGGGCTGCTGTGTTCATAGCCAGAACCATGTGCCTGAGAAAACCAACCAAAGAAGCGAAAACGCCACCTCAAGCCTCATCTCCTGAACCGATAATGTATGTAAACATCCTTATTTAGTCACGATATTGTTACAGTTATTGTCACCAGATTAGACAAATGGCCGTGTCATCTCTGGGTAGCTGACAACGAGCTAGCTAGACAACGACAACAGCTATTTATAAGATATAACATTATGCCAGCTACTGCTTACAGAAATTCTTTTTACATGCAATGACTTCATTATGTGAAACATTGTCATGAACATTTACCATGGTAACAGAAAAGAAGGAAATCCATAAGGAGCCTGCTTTAGATTTGATTGCTGCTCCAAAAATAGCACAGAATATTTTCTTCTTGGTTTTAAATGTTGCATCTGTTCACCTTTAAAAAATATTTCTAAAGATTTCTAAATAATTTTTTGAGCAGATTTGAGAGAACGTTTTGAACATGGAGACAAACAAGCAAAGCAAAGACAAGCATGTGACCACGTCTGTGCAAATGTCATCAATTTCTGTCAAAACACTGACAGATACAGTGGACTGCACCTCCTCATGTGCTACAGGGGACAGTGCTATAGATGTATTAAAAGACTGTTTATCTCACCTTCCTATCACCAACCACTAGGAAATTAATGTCACTAACTGAAACTAGCGCCCTTATTTCAGATGCCTCTATGCTATCTTGGGCTACCCTGTGTTCCCTTCATTTTGAAAATGCACCAAATGCAATAGACATTGATTACTTTGAGATATCTTAATGCAACAATGCATGTGCTGTCCCAGTCCATATTAAGTGGTTTGTCTATATGATTAGTATGCAGGTTTTAATTGCAGCTGACCTGGTGATTATTTATAACATATGTAACTGTGAGAGTGCTGACAGTGCTCTTAACTATCTCATCAAACCCCATCTTTCCTCTGAACTTCTTCCCCTCCTTCCCCTCAGTCAGGCCTTTATGTGAGCATCAATCCCTGTTCAACCATGTACACTGTGCCTAATTATTGCATAGGCCAGCATGGGAAGCAGAAGCAGAGCCTTCACCATATGACTGTAACCCTGTCAGAGGAAGAAAAGGGAATAGGAGGAAATGGGCGGATAATTAGGAATTTGGTTCGTATTCCTTTTCCACTTTCACTCCTCTTCTTCTCACCCTGCTTCATCTGCATATTTCAGAAGGCTTCTCCAATTACTGAGGCAGTACCCCCAACCATTTCTCCATCCGCCACCAGGGTGGAAAGTAGAAGGGTGTGTGACGAGATGAGAAAACGATGGGTTTCTGGGAACAGTGTGAGTTCAATTTAATGGATGAAATTAGCAATGCTATAGGATACAGTAAACCTGGAGGAGAAGGATATCTACTATATACAACTTACAGAGTTAGTAACAGAGTTTGAAGATATTTCTCATTGATGGCATGATGCTGTCTGGGAAATGTCTTGAATGCACTGCACTTTAAGTGCAGCTAAGTGTTGCGTAGTGTTGTGTAAATGTAGATATACATTTATGCAGGTTATTCATTTCTATGTAGGACTCATTGACTATCTAGGAAATGATTAGTTATCAGTATGGACAACAGTCATTAAATGGCAAAGCAGTAAGTTCAATTATATTTCACTGAGTAGAAAGGTCTGAGTTTTCAAACATTCACCACCGTATGTTTAGAGAGTAGATTACTACACAGGCAAGTAGACACACACACACACACACACACACACACACACACACACGGTGGAACCACCCTCACGTCGTGTCTCATTTCTCAATTTTGCAGAATCAGTTGTAGTAGAGCTGACAATATGATAGTGGTGAGAGAAGGATGGTGTAGAGGAAAATGACCGAGTCCTGGACAGTGTAGTGTAGTGTAGTGTAGTGTAGTTTTCACACTTACTGGATTAAGTGCTAATTAAAAAAAAAAAACCCTCATGAATACCAGCTTTATTGTTTGAGCAGCAGTGGCTCAGAAGGTAGGAGGTCGTGTACCAATCAGGGAAAGACTACGTGTCAAAGTATCCTTGGGCGAGATACTGAACCTCGAGTTGCCCCTGAGTGTGTGTGCCACTGTTAGACAAGGTGTGAAGGTATAGAAAAAAGTGCTTGTATGAATGTGAGTGTGACTGGGTGACTGAAGCACTGCTGCCACTTCTTTATGAAGTAAGCAATTAACAAAGCTAACAATAGAGGTTTTGTTCATTTTAAAATAGAATGATTAAGGATGAAGGCCACACTATAGTAAAGTATAAAGTCTGGCTTTTTATTACAACATCTTCAGTTCTTTCCCTCATTTCCCAGCCTTTAAGTTCAGCCTGGAAAGTCTGGATGTGCCTAAAAACCAGTTTTAACAGCCAATATTAAACTCTATTAGCCCTAGCTGATAAAAAGGCAGCTTGGATGGAAAATTGTTCTGTGATGGAAGAGTTAGGTGCACTAGGCTCAATGATAATAAAGCATTTGTGGCACTAAGCATTATCTTACATTTTCACCTGTAACAGTATTGCATGAGTCCAGATTTGTACATGTATCCGGTTCTTTTTGCTCCAAGTCTGGAGTCATTGTTTGCCCCTTCAGTTTGTGCCTTAAAATAACCTCTGTAGCTAATGTACTTCTTCCTCGTTGGGCAGTATCCGCCACTTCCTTGCTGTGCTGCTCATTTTCAGCAAAGATAAGGATTTACAGCATGAATTCACTGCTCTTTCAGTGGCTCCAGTATAAAATGAACAGGTGTGATCCCTCTAACCAGCCCTGCTTGCTACACATCCACAGATACCATATCATTTTATAAAATTTCTGTTTACCCCATGTTGACCATGATTTATACCTGAGAATTGCTACAAATATCCCCTCTGCCACCCTGCATTCAAAAACAGAAACCAAAGAGAGGCAATGTGAATTATATGGATAACATTATGGAGGTTTCATTTCAGCCATGTAATGTTGCTGTCATTCCTGTTTCTCCTAGCCCAATGTATACCTCACCGGAGCAACATCCCCCAGATCCCAGGCGAGCAATCTCATTCTCACACAGCCATAAGTCGTGCAATGTCCTCAGAATATGAAATCAGGCACTGGGGTTGGAAACAAAATTGCCACTAGGAGGGTATCCAAGGCAGTCCTGTTAAAAACATACTGTGGTCATGGGAGGAGTTAGTGTGGTTACAAGGTCATGGTGGGGAAAAAGTAATTTACTCTGGGCAGTAAGGTTGACTTGGAATGAGCTGCAGGGTTAGGCTTACAGTGCCTACCTTTCAGCACTGTGAGAGAAAGCCTCTCCACTAAGACCTGAATATCATGGCATTGCTAACTGCTAAATGACCTCTGTGATAGCAGTATGGATAATGCCCTTCTACAGATTTGAGCCTAATAATTAAGCCAGACAGTGTGGTAGTGCTGGGTCCCCTTATGTTAAAAATAATATGTTGCATCACAAGAATTAAATGTTTAAAAGTTAACTTAAATTAAAAATAAATGTCTAGCTCAACACACATATATTATGGTAATATTGATATAATCACCATGATGTCACCCACTTCTTTTATGGACTGTGATGGTTTATGCATTGTTATATTCTGGTTGAGGGTATTTCCTGTTTTATTTTGTGATCTTTGGTCCCTGTCTGTTGCCGTCAGTTTCAGTCCTTTGTTGATTGTCCACTTGAGTTGTTTTAAGCTTCTAGCGCTCTGTGTGTTCCCAGCAGTTCCTTTTAGAGTTCCCACTGTTACTGTTGATATTTTTCTGTTTGACCTTTTGGACTGTTTTACAGACTTTGACTTTGCCTGCTTCTCTTTTGAAATTGTTTGCCTTGCTGGCAGCTTCGTGGTTTTGACCTCTGCCTGTTTCCAAATAAAGGTTTGGATTTATTTTATATAATTGTGGTTCCAAGTGTCAGGCATTTGGGTTGTTTCCCTTTGAGTTGTCACAACTACTTTATAAAGCTTCCATTTCGGCATTATGATCACTACTATCTTGGTTTTTTGGAGCCCGAAGTGACCACATATGAGATTAGGGGCTGAAAAAACCCTATAATCATTTAGGAAGGTACAGCCACAGACTAAACTGGTGCAGTTCACATGCATGGATAATTAGGAATAAAACAAGCAGTCTGAGAGTGCAGCTCACTCTCTGGGCAGTGTTTACTTTTAATGGAATAGTATTGTAATTTGAAAATATTAATTTTGTTTTCTTTTTTCTTTTTAAATTTACTTAAAGCTTCAAGGAAAGACAAATGTGAAACATAAAAGTGAGGTCAGAGGTCAAATGTGACACGATATTTTTACGCAAATATGACGTGATATTTAGAATCCACATATACCAGCACCATTTCCTAAATGTTGTCAATTCAAACAATGGTGGTAAGAAACATAATTTTAAATACCTCTGTAGCATTATTATCACTTTGACCTTCAGATCAATCTACTGACCTTGAAGAGGGGTCAGAGGTCAAATGTGACATGATGTTATACGACATAATCTTTATATGGTATATGCTGACAATACACATCACACTTTTGCCAATTCAACCAATAAATCATAATAAATCAATAAATCATAAAGACATATTTTAATGGATTGTCAACATGACCCCACTCTGCACCCCTACGTTTTATCAAACTTCATTCAAAGTTTTTTGAGTTATCATGTTTACAGACACATGTAAACACTACCAAAAATACTAGAAATTCACTCACCAGAGCTATAGCCCAGACTTCTTGAGTTAGCTTTTAGTTTGGTTAACTGCACAGCAAGTCATCTTAACGATTAACTGCAACGAAAAAGTATGAACACTGCAAACCAGTTGACTTGAATTAGCTACGGTGATACCTAGCAGGAAAAATATTGAAAACCACAGAGAGGGTTAGTTTTAGACAGTGCAAGAGATTAACAAAGCACCATATTAACCTTCAGGTGCATCTAATTGTTGGGAAATTGAATGCAGCTCTCAGTGAAGGGGGATCAATATATTGACCTGGCCTGGCTTACAACCTCTAATCCTGCAAATCTTCTTGAGGACCTGAAGTGGTGTATTGAATATCTTAGCGACTTGGATAGCATTGCCGAAACATAATTTATATAATACATCTGCTGTTTCTGCGTTCGTTCCAAGTGGTTCTCTGTGATTTTTCAAGTTCAGTCAACCTTTACCTCATCAGAATAGATTTAGCTGCAGTACTCAATGAGGCTGTGGCACAAAAACTTTGGACTTGTGCAGCTTTATTTGCTGCTTGTCAAGACTATTGTGTCCAGGGCATCTGAACTGTTCAGACCTTTTCTGGATTACCTTTATCTAAATAGTACTTTTACACAGCTACAGACAAAGAAACATGCAAAGCTTATGACCACAGTTGGTTCTGCAGAAGAAAAAAAAGAAACCCAATATGGCACAGAGAATCTGGAATATCTCATTTATTAAAAGCTGTGCAAAGCCTGCACATATGCTCTACCTCTCACAACCGTAACGGTTAGCATGAAAACAAACTGCCGCTTCTCTTTTTAGAAGCTGCAATGGTCCACTTGCTACATTTTAAATGATAGAATTATATTTCAAATTCCTGTTTATTCACACAAAACAGACGTTTCGTATCTTTGAGCTCCTAAATCCTCTCACGGTTTGCAGGGTGACGCTTTCCCAAAGCCTACTGTCTGTCCCTTCAATCACAGGTTACCCCACCACTTGTCATCTGCAGTCAGACCCGTTATTGAGAGGCTTCCCTCAGGTCCTCTCTTTGTCTTTAGTGCCTCGATTAAATTAGAGTGACACCTGGCATGCATCCTCAGCAGTAATGGCCCTTCTTTTCATCCCATCCCTTTTATCAACATAATAGACCTCTGATGAAATATTACAAACCTACAGCCTCTTCTCTGTGCCTGGCTAAACTCTGAGCAAGGCAGAAAGAAACAAGTCACTGGTTAATCAGGCTTTAATGATATAGCATGTTAAAAGGATGTATTCAAATAGGTATGAATAACATCAAGAAATAGTAGGCTGTCATCCTCACATATTGTATTCACCGGATGAATTACTTTTGAAATTACATGAGCACTCTAATCACATTAAACGTGTGGTTAGTGACTCATGCACATTGGTGGCGGTCGTGGGTGGCGATATTTTTAACCTCAGTAAGGCAATGGCAACAGAGTTTGATTCTATTCCCGAAAATAGACGAGTGTTCTGGGGTAATCTTCTTGTGGTGGTTTACAGTTACACTTATATATAATGAATTTTATACACCTTTGTTATGCAAAAGAGGCATGATGAAAAGGATTTCATCTTTGAGAAATGAAATTCCAGCTGCCCCTCCTCCTCAGTGTTGCTGGAGGTGCAGCACTGCACGCTGGAGGAAAATCCCCTCCATTCCAATCTCTTGAGCTTTGACGTCTTTGGCCTTTTGATATTTCATGTTGCTTTTCCGTGCACTGGAGGGATAGACGGGAAGATGCTGAGGGGGGAGATGTTCAGAGCTGGCAACCTTGCTTTTAAACCCGTTTTAGTGTAATGGAAAACTGAGAGTATAGAAAATGTGTAAGAGAAGAAACTCCAGGATGCGCCTTTTCAATGAACCCAATATTTAAAAAAGGAAAAAAAATAGTACTTTATTAATATTAATCGCTCACATTCTCTTTGTACCGATGCACATTTCCTGACTGTGCACATTTTTTTCACCTTTATTTACAAATGCTAATTCTGAAATCTGCGATTCTATTTCAGCAGCAGATGCTGGCAGATGTTTTGTTCTTGCTCTGCTTGCTATAGTGCTGCCTTGGGTGACAACACAAGAATTGATACTATGGTGGAACAAGATGCATTGCTGTTTGGCTGATATTACACATGACTGCATTGACTTTGTCTTGCCTTTGGGTGGTCAAGATCTTCTTCAATACTGATAGAGAATCCAAATGATTCATTCTGTTAGGTTGCTCTCAGACAGTAGTGAATCCATAAGCAGAAACAAATCTACAAATAGTAATTACACTGTATATAGTACTGTGAAAAACCTTTGAACCCTTATTTCTTTACATTTTGTTTCCAAGCAGCCATATTTTCTTATATTTTTTAAAGTAATATCATGAGTAGTTTTCAAGGCTTTCTAAAGGTCTTTCAAAGTTCAGTCTGGTCCTTATACCTGACCATTTTCAGAGAGATGCTTTGTATAAATGTTTGTTAACCCACTTAAGACTGACCTATGAATCACTGAAGCATCACTGAAAAGGCCCCTAACTCAAAGGATGAACAAGTGTTGTCTACGCATGACAGACAACTTAGCAAAGAACCAATTTTAAATTGTGTCTTTAGGCACTTTGGTACTAGCAGCCTGTCACAAAAACACATCATTTGTTCCCATTTCTCAAGTTGAATCTATGATAAAAACCAGTGATAACACAGTTTGACAGGCATAACAGTCATTTTGCAGTAATTTTAACCGTGATACTGTAAACCTCAGAGTTTGAAAAATGTTCATAACATAAATTTCACTCACTCACTTTTCTCCTTGTTTTATTTTCTTTCGTCCCACTTGTACTTTTTACTAGACAAACATGACATCATCATGGGTTCAGCTGACATGTCGCTGAAGTGACATCTTCCCACAAACTGACAATTACATATAGTATGTTCAGTCCTTTACAACCATGTGAAAAAGCACCTGTTCATCTACTCTGTGCACATGTATGATTGCCTGCCAGCATACAGTAAACACACATTACTCACAGTCATGGGATGAGCACTTCAAGTCAGGGTCTAATGCTCTTTATATGTCTTTCTCGTGTAATTACATTGTCTTTGTAGTTCCTACAGTATGAGGGCCTGCATTTATCAGAGCTGTCACCTGCCTTTCTTTTGTACAAAGCATAAATAACGCATTAAACTAAGGGTAGACAGCCAGGAGGAGAATACAAAACACACAAAGTCAAGCAGGAAAACTTCTACAAACAACACTCACATTCATCTCATGTCCTGTGATTATTTCCAGCAGCTCACAGAGAGAAAAGCTTTGGTATCTCAAAGGGAAGTGAAAATAGGAGGAAGGTGAGGCACAGCAAAGCTTAAATTGAGGCCATTATTGAGGGCAGAGCGGGAATAGTTTTGAGCTTTACTCAAAAAAAAAAAAAAAAAAAAAAAAAGCAAAAAAAAATTTTTTTTTTGGTC